>VXAA01006778.1:713596-733028 GCA_013399115.1 Anseranas semipalmata | reverse complement strand
TTTTTCTCTCTCTCTTTTTTTGTTTTTCAAATAAAAAATAATAAAAAATACATGTTATCGAGGATCTTCAGTTATCACAAGTGATGAATTTTATAGCTTATCTGAAAAAGTGTTCCTCCAAGAAAGTAAAGATTCTTAGCACTATACTACTGAGGGAAGGGGTTAAGTCATTCTTTGAGTAAAGTGCTGTTTGCAGACAGTCATTATCAAACATTTTGCAGACATTTATTTTTTCCTGATGTCACCCTTCTTTATGTTAAACTAACAAAATGCTTATTTGGTGATGATACATGAGCTCAGCATAACATAGCTGGATACAGACCAGCTGTTCTCAGTGAACACTTGTCATATGAATGTGGCTTGGCCATGTGCAGTTGCTGATTGAATGGTTGGATACTCTGATGGTGTGGCCGCTATGTCTGATTCTTTTTGACTGAAACCTTTACCTGAAATGAGGCTTTGCCAGCAGTGAAAATTTTCACCAGAGAGCATTAGATTTTTATTTCATGTTTTATTTTGATAGAATATTTTTGAGTCCAATGTAAACTTTCGTTTCACTTGTAACAATGGGAGAAAATATCTTAAATTTCGATTATCTTTGCAAAACCCAAATATTCTTCTAGCAAAAATAAAGTACAGCAGTGAAGAGATTTAGTCCACCTTGAGCTGCAATAAAAAACAAATGGGAACTGTATCACCAGCCAATGCAAAAGAGTCACTGCACGAATTTTCTTAATTAAATGGGGCTGGATTGAATCACAGGGCTAGGAGAAAAAGAAAGGTTGTGAAGGCCTGATAATGATGAAAGGGTTCAAGAGAAAGGTATTGTCAAATGGTAGCTTTAAGTCATACCTCATGCAAGAAAACCTAACTAATTAAATATTTCAGCTAACTCTGTATTTAAAATAAAGTTTCAAAATAATAAGTCAGAACTTTAAAGAAATCTCACAGAAGTGTGAGGGAATTTCCTTTTGACCATTGGTTTTGCTTTTGACCATTGGTGTTGGAGCTGGCCATTAGCTGATAGCTGGACTTAAACTGCACCCACCAGGCAGCTTCGCAGCCCCAGAAAGCACAGCCTACAGGTGCTTTCTGGTATTTTGTGTTATGTTTTCGAACATGTTGATGATGTGAAATAGCCATTGTAGTGAAATCTTCTTGAATGTATGGGTAGTTCCTTCCCAACTGTCAGACCATTTTCATCATTATATCCATACTATGAATGTATTATTTTTTGTTCTTATAGTACTGGCTTCCCCCAGAAAAGGTGACTGAGCAAATTGTGCTGCAACAACTGTGCTACATAAGGAAATATAAATAAGATCTTTTAACTTCAAAGACTTAAATTAGTATGCTGAAGAAATTAGATTTATATGTATCTCATGTTCCTCAGGCTTCTAATTGAGTTAGTAAATGAGAACAATCTTCCCATTTCATCCAAGTGAAATCTTGGGTAACATTGCCCTAGTGTATAGCTGTATTTAGGTTAGGTAGTGGCTGAATATTTTTTCATGGTAACTAGACCCTTTAGCCAGCAGACATTACTGTGGGATTTAGGAAAGATTAAACTTCTAGGATCCTGCCAAAAGCAATAATTAAAATAACTATGATCTGCTTACATAAACAACTGTCGTTTTATTTTAACGGGGACTTTTGCTTTTTACCAGTGTCAAACAGAATAAGCTTCCAAGTGACTCAACTTTCAAGAGGTTCCCTTTAGTAAGTGTGTCTCTTCTGAAATGTTAACACCTCATTTGCATACTCTGCCTATGATAAGGCAAAACTGAAAACTCTTGAGAATTAATTATTGAATGATAAACCAAATTTTAAACAGTAAAAGACCTGAAATAGTGATGAAGTACAAGATTTTATTGTAATGAATAGATCAGAAACATAAGAAGGAAAAAGAATAGCTATAATGAAAACAAAAATAAACAACTAGTGAAGAGGAAGAACAAGCAGTAAGCCTACATTTTGCCTGAGCTGCTGGGCCTGGAGTGCTCAGGACACCCAACTTCTTGCCCTGTAAGTAGGTAGAAGTCATCTGGTTGCGGTTGTTTATGAACCTTGGAGACCTGTGAGACAAACACCCCTCTCTCTAGGATGAAGCCCAGGCTGTGGGCAGGTTGGGGAGCAGAAGGGTTGGACCACGCTGAGAACGGTAAGGTCTATCCATGAGTAACAAAGTGAACTACCGGGAAGTGCGTTCCCTTCCCTCTTCTTCCCTTGATCTCCCACCAGCACCACACCCACACCTGCACAAACACACACCTCCTGGACTGACCCCAAGCCAGCCCTGAATGTCCCTCAGCAGGAAAGTGAGGTGAGAAGCTGGGGAAATCAATCCCCATCCTTCACTCAGAATACAGACAAGAGGACAAGACTCCCAAAACTCAGTATGTCCAGCCAACGGAGGCTCCTCAGCTATGAAAAAATGGGGACAGACATGACAAAAAAGTCCTTCTATGGCTTCTGTGGGGACCCATATAATGGTTTCCTTGATGGTGCGCCCCTCGTGCTCATTTTTCCCCCCTATGGAGCCCCAGACCCTGTATGTGACTTCCCATAGGTTGCAGTGAGCTCCTATCCAAGTGCGCCATGGCTACAGCTCCTAGTTTTATGAAATTATTGGGTACTAATAGGAACTCTAGGATGTGGCCCATGACCCGTTACTTTTAGCATGTGTTTCATTTATGTTTCTACTTTTCATTGCATTATGTTGGCAGGAAAAGAAGGAAAATCTTGTGACAGGCCGCTGAAAATCCATTCTTAGCCACTGGCAAACCCAGCAATTATTTTTCATCCTCCTCTAAGTCCTGCTTGGAGGACAATGGTTTTAACTCCATTTTCCTATCCTTTAAGTAAATTAAAAACATTGTATTAAAAACAATGCCAGCAATGTTTTCCCTAATAGACAGATAGACGTACAGAGTTTATTGGCATAATTAAAGGCAGACTGGACTTTAAAAGCTAACAATTTCCACAGAGTCTGAGAGTCTGTCATTGAATTAAGGGTAAGCAGAAGATGTATTTCATGATTTCTTTTTTGAAGACCTGCCCTCAAAACTCAATGCCAAGTTCCTAGGTAAGTCTTAAATCTCTCTACGACTCTCAGTGGACACTATGCCAAGTCACTGTAAATCTGACTGAATTAAAGTCTGGCTGGTGAAAATCACGCTCTGAGGAACTAGAAGAGAAAGGTGTGAAGGAAAAACTACTAGCAGGAGGGTGTAAGAAATTTTAAATTAAAGAGACCACTAACTACTTTTACACAGATCATATTCTGGCTTCTTTCCAGTTAAATTAACAGCATCTTAGATACCCTTATAACAGGCACCTTGTAGTCTTTATAGAGAGATTTACAAATGTGAAACACAGTCCAAGGAATTTCAGATACTATTTTGTGTGTCTTTTTATAGAGCTAATTACTCTTTCTTTATAGTCAATTATATGTATAATAGTTGCTGATAATTGACATGAGATGTGCATACATAGCAGTCATGAATATTGTCTCTCCTCACTTAACCGGTGTCCAATTTGACCATAGCCTATCCTCCTGTCAGAGATGGAGACTTGAAGGTTGGTCTCTCAACAGAGAGGATACGTGAGAGGTGGGCTGATCTTAAAGTTTTGTTGGTGCGGCATTCAATGATTCCATCTGTCTATAACCAGTTCTCACAGCTATACGAGTATGCAGAAGTGGGTAAAGCAGATAAGTTAATTTGAGAAGTGTAGGCATTTCTGTGTGCTAGGCTGACAATTCTGCAGTATTGTTGCGGCATAACATCAATGGGACTTGCATCTTCCTCCCTCCTTTCAGTATTTCTCTCTACCTAAAGCTTCTGACTCTGCTATTCCCTCACTTAATTGTCTATGCTCCAAAAGCTTTGTATCACTAAGCTCAATGTTTAATCTTTATTTTCCATGCAGATAACCTGTGCACAGTTACTCCTACTATGTCTTGCTCAAACTGATCTTCTAAAAATTAAATAGCTGGGGAAAAATGAGTGATCAAAGCCAGAGTGTAGTTGGCTGTTGATAACCTGTAGCTAGCCAGGATCAATATGCTGAGTTATATGTGGCAGACAGAACCTTGAGAAGTTTTCTGAAGAAAAGTAGGGGTAGGGAATGCACTCTCAGCTGATAAATTGTTTCTACTGGCATAGGGGAAGGAGGACTACAAACAGGGAAGAAGAATTTGCTGGGTTACAGCCAGTGCTGTTACTGTAACAGAGAATTTTGTTGTTCCCTGGAGCATGTTTAGTTTCTTTTAAGAACAGAGGACAAATGGTGCATTTCCATAACTCATTGCCCCCATCTTCTTTTGAAAGTAATGAAAAAAAATTGTTTTAAACATGCAGACACTGGTTGCCTCTGAAAAACAACTGAAGGACCACAGGCCTTGAAAGCATAAGCAGATATTTTCAAAAATTTTCTTTTGGTAAAGGGATTACACCATACACTACTGTTCATTTAGCCCTCACTAGAAAGCAAAGCATGGGTAATTGGTTATTATTTCAGTGCCTGGTTTATATGCTATATGTGCTAGTGGTTGTCACTAACCATCTGCCTTTTTCATCTGATGGAAGGAGAACATCTGAGCAAAAGAAGGGAGATACAACACTGCTTTACAAAAGTGTTATCAACCTGCTTTACTCCAGGTCTGCATGGCTTCAAGTATATGTAAGCACTGGGGCAATCAACCCAGATGACTGTGGTTATACTGCTTCTATCACACAGTTGTGCAGTCATACTGCCTCTGTGACTTCATTTAATAGTTCTATATAAAGTTGCATTGTGCAAATTAGGCATGAGTAGTTTATCCATTTAACATGGTCATGAACTTTCAGAACAAGTAGGGTTTCTCATGATGATAGGTTAAAAACTTCCTACCTTTGGCCACAGCCAAAAAATATCCTACAATATGTGCCTAGAAAATACAACAGTAAGCAGGAAGGTGTTAGCTTGTAGCTTGCTATCTATCAGCACAAAAAGTTGTGAAAAAACAGCAAAATATTGAGATGTCAGGAGGCAGGTTCAAGGTCAGGAGGTCAAGTTCAGCGAGCCATTGCTCTAGTCTGTATGTGAAATATGTGTTGATAAAATGCCAGTTATGGAAAAGAAATGGTCAAATATCTATCCATCCCCTCTTTCAGGAATGTCAACGCAATATAAATGGCTAGTCTTTATAGATCAAGTCTCGTCTCAAAACCTGACTCTGTCTAGAAACCAAGAGTGAGAGCAGTCTTCCGTGATGACACGTGGAAATTACCACCGTTCTCTTCAGAATCTTAAAGAACAAAATTCAAACCATGACACATCATCGCAACACTGAGCATTAGGTACTGGTGATCACATCATTACGGGAATGCTAAAAGAGCTTGTACAGACAAGCAAAATAACGCAGCTTTAGGATTTAACAAATGCTTCTGGGAATGAGAAGAATCATCCAACCAGTAGTTCAGTAACCTAAGAATTTTGTGTCCGAATAGCACATCAGCCTAACTCCAAAAGAAGACTTACGAAATTCTATTGTTTTAGCTTCAGTAGGTAAACATTTACTTATGTATTCCCCCAAGTTGGAGGAGTCACGTCCCCAAGGGACACTCATAGTCTGATTTATGAAAACACAATGTTATCATATAATGATAAGAGTGAAGGCTCTGATATATCAGGCACTGATAGCAGTGCCTTTAGTTAGCACAGTCCTCACCCTCCCTTGCAGGGAGCAAACAGCCTGACAGCAGCAGTCTTTTGTTAAAAGATGACCAAGTTGTTAACTAAGATCATCAGAGTATTCATAACACAAAGTCAAGTAATTGAGCCAAAGGAGGGGCATGTTGCTACTATAAAAAGCACCATATAAACCTATCTCCACTTTGCATTGAAGAGCCTTTATATCAGAAACTCACGGTATTTCTTCATACAGAAGATCTTATTACTGTGGACACTGACAGCTTAGCTTAATGTAGGTTGTTGGTAGTTTGGTGCCATTCTTACTAACTTCTTGCAGGATGTGCTGTGGGTCTTGTGGCACAAATGTATGATGGATCTCTTATGCTTTTTACTGTTTTGGTTGCAGAATTCCTTAAGTGGAGGTAGAACATTACCAGTAAGACTGGGCAGTCACCTAACACGCCTATCTCTATTTACACTTTAAGAAAGCTGGCTGGGAACCAGCTTGCCCATTTCATTGGCAAACTCTTCTCTTTTGTAACTTTCTGAAAGAGAACATAAAGTGCTGTAGTGNCAAACCAAAACCTCCGGAAAGGAAAGATAAAGATGGACCACAAAAAAAAAAAAAAAAAAAAAAAAAAAAAAAAGTAACACATTAAAAAAAAAAAACGTTCCAATTTTGAACATTTTAAATGTTTCCATATTCAATATTAAAAGATGTTGAGTCTTCTTAGTTAAAAGAAAATATATATATATGTTTTAATGGAGAATGGGGATCATTCAATTAAGCTGTTAGAGAAGCCTTTTATTGCTATTGCCATAAAAGGCTGTTTTGACACCTTCAATTACCTGACTTACATATTTTAAAGCAAATTGAATTTTCATCCAGATCAGTACAGTTTTTCAACCTTGATTCTTCTTGAGTTTTAAGCAGCAGTTCCCCTTGAACCATACTATACTTGTAGAAGGCAAATGGGATTATGTATATGCATAAATCCTGTGCACAGTAGGAAAGTTTACCTCTAAGTGACCTTCAGCATTTCGTGTGATGACCACATTCTAGATGGACACACTTATTCTAGGTGAACTGACATAAACTAAACCTGAAATAAAGTTAAAATAATTACAGTACTTAAATCACATAAGACATATACCTTGTTTATCAATGCAATTTAGAACCTGATAAGATTACAGAAATTGAATGAACGGTGACCCCACTCACTTTCTTATGATCAATGTAAAAGAAGAAATTCTGGCAACAGAAAGCGTAGAGGATTTGTTGAGAGACAGAGAGTCTTTGTTGGCCACAACAGGCTGTAGCAGTTGTCTATATGATGGTGTCATGGGGGAAAATGAAAGCTTTTAAAGTCAAATTACCAGTGTTTTTGCAACCTGGAGCTGTTTCATAGTTGCATTTTGTGAGGACAGTCTGTCCTGAGTAAGTAGATGCATCTCAATTTCTTTTAATGTTAAAAGACAGAAATACATGTACGTGCTTGGTGTAAAGACTATATTTTAGCACTGGGAACTCTCTGTTTTTGCAGCAGTCTCAGAGCACCTTTTAATAATTTGGAAGAATATTTTTAATACTAACTATGTCTGGCACCATGAGACTGCCAGGTCTCATATTTCAAGTATTTCATGTTTGCCAAACACATGTGCAAGCTAAGGATGCCAGCAGGGAATTTAAGGTTAACTTGTTCTTTTTTTTCACATTCATATTGTTTGTTTTTACCCTCCACCTAATCCCCAAGATCCAAACATTATCATCTTTAATTTTGATATCTTATATGTTTATACGAAGTTGAAATAAGTAATACTTCCTTTTAACTGCTCAGCCTATTCTCACTAATATAATAAGGTCCATGCTTTGTGCACAGGGAATGTACAATTTACACAATCTAGACCAGAAGTTTGCATAAATGTCATGGAAATTTATTCTTGTTTTATGAACATATAATGTAAACATATAATGTAAAAAAATGTAATGTTTATATTGTACTTAAGGTGTTCTGAAAAGTAATCCAGTCATCAGATTTGAACCAATAGGGAACAGAGTACTAACAGATACAACATTTGCAGAAAGATTTTCATAAGAAAAATTGGTTTAGCAAAAAGAGTAGCAGCAAAATACTCACAGAGGGGCAAGCACTGAGATACTTTTTTAGTCTTAATCAGTAGGAGTAACATAGGGGCCAAGGGTGCCTTGAGCTTTCCTAAATGTGTGCCAGCTGCCACAAAAAGCAGTTTGTCTGAATGAAAAAAAGAGTGCCAAATATAGGCTGCATCAGTTTCAGTGGGAGTTTCACCAAGATTTTGCTTGTAAGAACACTCCAGTTTTGGCTCTGAAGAAAGAGCTGTAGTGGGAAAAAATTTAAGGAAAATTAAATAACAGTAAGCTGAATATCATGGCCTGGAAGTAATATTTAATGAAGAGGTGCAATATGAAGATTATGAGGCATAGAAGGGAAAATGATGCCATTTAAATACCAAAACCTCAGGGATATACTAGCTATTAAATGAAGATGAACAGCTCTACATCTGTGCTGGACTTGAAACAAACCAGCATTTATAGGGATCTGTTTAAACTCTCATGTTTAACTGCTGATCCACAGCTTACTCCACAACACAGATGCCTAATGAGCAGATATCTATGTTGGACAAGAACATAACTGAACATATTTAAATCATTTGCTTAGAAAAATAAAATTTTATGAGAAAGGAGAGGTGCAGAGACAGCTGAAGGGCCAAATTCTGTTCTCAGTTACACATACGTAATTCCACTGATTTCAAATTCATGTACTTGCATGTAAACTGAGAGCAGATGTGGGGAGAAAAGCAGATTTGGTCTGAATTTGAGCAGTCTGCCTCAGCCTGAAAGGAATCTTGAGAGCTTGGTATCTGAAATTTGGTTTTGTGTTTGTTTCATTGAGTGAGATCCACCTGCATATTTAAGGTAATATGAATCAGCTCTTTAATGTTAGTAATTACTTTTAGCTGCATTAAGTATTATCTTTAATGCTGAATAATTCTGGATAAAATGGAGAGGAATTAAAACATCTCTAAAACATAGTGGGTCAATTTCTGCTTTAATCTGTGCTAGTAGAAGTCAAAAGATTTCTCCGCATGTGCACAGTGTATAGTATATTGTTAGAAACTATGAGTTAACCAAGCAACATTTTGGCCCTCTATTATCACAGAATCCAGGTGACACATTCAATCCCAAATGACTCCACTAGAATATGTCAATACCTATTTACAGAAAATAAAGACAGGACTTTGCCCTCCTTGGTATTAACTGTTTAGGTTAAATGTTCTCCATTGTCTTGGACGTAATTTACATTGAGGTAGACAATATTTCCATCTTTGATAATACTGGGAGCTCAACAGTCTTGCAGGTGCTGCTTTGTGTGAGTTATAACTCAAAAACAAGAGAAATGATACTTTCTGTGTAGGAAAATGAAGACTCCTGTGGGTGACATAAAGACTTATTTGTAGGCATTGGTCCTTAAATCAGAAGCAATCCATTTAAATATAGAACTTTATGTATTAGAGCAGGAAGTTTTATCATTAGAGCAGCAAAGCAAGTAGTGTTCGCATTCCCCTACAGTATTCTGTAGCCACAGCTTTTATGAATGTTTATATCAAAATTAATTTTGCAAGGAATTATTTCCTTCTGTGTAGGGTGAATTTAGTTTTTTCCTTGGAAGATGTACATTTAAGCTGTTTGCTCAACAATACTGACATCTTTTACAGTCTAGGTTATTATTTCTGAATGTGAACCAAATATAAACTTTATGCACTTTATGCCTCCATACATATCCAAATTCACATTATGCTATTTATTCTTAAAAACTGCCTTGAAAGGGCACGAGTTAGTTGTGGGAGGGAATGTTTTCTGTTCTTGTTTTTAAATGATTTTGGTATGAGCTAGACGTTTTAAAAGATACACATCAAAAAGATAAGACACAGAAGGGTGCACCTTCAGTAAATTTACATTAAGCCTGACTGTTTTTTTGCTTGCTCCTATTTTAATATAATGGCTGGACAAATAATCCTAGAATAAGTTTAGTCTTCTATGATGTTAACATTTCTGTGGCAGGTTCAAAAACAGAGAAAAATAAAAATAATAATAACAAAAAATCCCTAGGTGTGTACTCAACCTTATGATCCAAATCCAGGTCAGATATACTTTTTTTAGTATGCAGATCTGGGATGTCATGTTAAGGTTCTTCCCTTTTCAGCCTTGCTCAAGATAACACACAGTCCAACACCACCTGGATTAGAGCTTTTTATGTAGACTATGCCATTCAGTTTTGTATACCACAGTACTACATGTATGGTGCCCACCAGATCTCTGAATCTCATGCTTTTCCCTTTCATACACCCCAGTGTGATGACATTTGCTGTTAATCACAACTGGAAAGAGCACGCTTGGCTGTAGAATCCTCGTCTGACCTACTGTGGTTGCTCTTATGTTCTAATAACACATTCATTGATAATGCCATGAACTATTAAAGATAGAATAGCAATACTAAGCTGGGTTGTAGGCATACTTCAACTTGCGGGTGCAAATCAATTTATTCTCTGTTGTCCCCAGACACCACAGATCAGTCCTTTAAAGAGACCATTTACTCAGACTCTTTGTTCCATGAAAATGCTTTCCACAGGGCATAGGAAATACCTCAGTAACACAGAATAGACACCCAAAAGCATCCTCAGTATTAGTGGGTTGCCAGTGAAAGAGAGAAACAATTATGCAGGGGGTATGATTCAGAGCCACTGACTCCATTGTAACAATGTCTCCTTTATCATTTCAACACAGATCACAGTCTCATGCCAAAAGAAATTGCCAAAAACAATCAGAAAAACATCTAAGCAGGCATTTGGAGCAACAACATTAAAGCATATTCAGAGAGTGTGTAATGCGCACTTGCACCCATTTGTTGTGTCATCTGGGACTCAGTGGCATTTCTAAACTCATTTCAGGTTCTCCTGACTGGGCTGAGCTTATTTGTCATGCTTCAGTTCCTTGTAGTTCTGAGCATTTATATTTATTTGGGGAGATAAAAGCCAATATTCCAATAAATGTCTGTGTGATAAATGCATTACTGTTTCATGCTGTACCTAGCAAGATTCTGAGTATAAATTTGACATTTTTAGTCATTGTGATAACCTCAGAGCAGCAATAGGCTCATAAACCATATTGTCTCAATCATGTAGGACTTTCTTAACGTCTCGATGTCCAGATGGAGACCAGTGACGAGTGGTGTCCCTCAGGGGTCTGTATTGGGATGGGTATTATTTAACATCTTTATCGGTGACATGAACAGTGGAATCGAGTGCACCCTCAGCAAGCTTGCAGGCAACACCAGGCTGAGTGGTGCAGTTGACACATTGGAGGAAAGGGCTGCCATCCAGAAAGACAGACTTGAGAGGTGGGCCCATGCAAACCTGATGAAGTTCAACAAAGCCAAGTGCAAGGTCCTGCACCTGGGTGGTGCAAGGTCCTGCAAAGAGTGGATTGAGAGCAGACCTGCAGAAAAGGATTTGGGGGTGCTGATGGATGAAAAACTGGACATGATTGGCAATGTGTGCTTGTAGCACAGAAAGCCAACCATATCCTGGGCTGCATCAAATGAAGCATGACCAGCAGATCAAGGGAGGTGATTCTCCCCCTTTACTCCACTCTTGTGAGACCCCACTTGAAGTATTGTGTTTGGCTCTGGGGCCCGCAGCATAAGAAAAACATGGACCCCTCCAGAGGAGTACCACAAAGATGAGCAAAGGGCCAGAGTACCTCCCCTATGAAGACAGGCTGAGGGAGTTGGGGTTGTTCAGCCTGGAGAAGAGAAGGCTCCAGGGAGACCTTATAGTGACCTTCCAGTACTTAAAGGAGGCCTCCAGGAAAGATGGGGAAGGACTCTTTGTTAGGGAGTGTAGTGATAGGTAAAGATTTTAAACTAAAAGAGGACAGATTTAAATTAGATACAAGGAAGAAATTCTTTACTATGAGGGTGGTAAGGCACTGGAACAGGTTTCCCAGAGAGGTTATGGATGCCCCATTCCTGGAAGTGTCCAAGATCAGGTTGGATGGGGCTTTGGGCAACCTGGTCTGGTGATAGATGTCCCTGCCTATGGCAGGGGGGTTGGAACTTTTTCTATGGAACATGATTCTATGAATTGACAGTGAACAGCCTCAGACAAAATGCAAGTACAACCATGTGAAAAATTGAAAGCTTTTTGAACAGGGTGCGTGTCTTCAGAAGAACAAATTACTTATTTCTGGACCCTCTGCAGCTCCTAAGTGGAGTTTCTTGCAGAAGTCACAGTATCCCCACCATTAACATTACATGCATATTATTTACTATAATTAGTAAATCATGAGGTTTCCTCCTTATCTGCCTTCTCCAATTAATGTAATTAGCCAGTAACAAATTCTGAATAATAAGTGCTTACTAATATAATAATAAATACCAGGGATGCTATTTTCAAAGAAGAGTAAGGAAGTCAACTCCCATTGAGGGTTGTGGTTTTAAAGGAAAGAGTTCACACGCAATTGATTTTATGGAATATTGCTCACTAATTAGTAGAAAACTACATAGCAGATTCCGCAATTATTGCAACTGGCTGGTAGCTGAACACAATTTTCATCAGCATAATAGATTATTGATTTTAGAGAAGAAAATTACTTCCCTTTTACTTTTTCATTAAAAAAGAGTCAGATTGGAGAAAAAAAGGTTTTCTAACTGCAATTGTAGTTTGTGTTCTGCTCCACTCAAAACTTAAGCCGAATAGGAGGACTGTTAAACTCTCCCTGGTGTCTTTAAATTCCTTCCATAGGGCTTTAAAATGAAGGGTTCAAAATGTTGAACATTGCTGCAAAGACTGAGTTTTCATTTTCTACAAATCCAAGCATTAAAGCTGATACACAACCTCCTGCTAGTCCTAGATCACCAAATACATCAAGAAAGTTTCAGGTGCTTAAATATAAGTATTTGGTATCATTTTAGGCATTCTTGAGTGTCTGATCGATAAGCCCAGAGCTTAAAATACAATAAAGGGCAAATGGGAGACATCTAACCTTCAGGAAAAGATGGGATATGCTGAAAAGTCCAAACTGGTACCATAAACATGATTAGGTGCAGTAGTTTTTCTGAAAAACAAACAAACAAACAACAACAACAACAACAAGAAAATGTAGGTTTGGCAATGCCAAGCTTCATCCCATTTCCATTTAACAAAAGCAAGAATGTACACTTTGCTCAGGACCAGAAGACAAAACCTCAAGTCAGAAAATAAGAATAGTTTGCTAGACTTTACTGCTTACGGATTAGTCACTTCTCTCTGTTTTCTAAAGGTGTCTGAAAATTTTATCTTTCCAAGTTCAAAATGTGTGTGCTAGTTTCCTGAGAGCAATCGAATTATTCAACAACGTATCTCACAAATATCCATTACGTAGTTTTTACATCTGATGTAAAATGACTTATAAGAACTTGGACACCTTCAAGCCAATGGGTTTCTGATTTCATTTAAAATAAAGTCTGTACCACTTCAGTTTATATTTTGCTTCTCATGGGCTTCAGATGGCATGTGGGAAATGGAGAATAACCTTACCTCAGCCATGCCACATCCTTGTACACCATGTATCCCATTTTGTTGTAAGAATATACTCTTCATACTTTTTAAATCTTTGGAACTACTGAAGAAGGTGTTTTCCATGTTTCCATAATGCTATTTACTATGAGATTTATGTAATTTATCTGCAAGCTATTTTCTTTCCATTTTTCAGACAAAAAGTATTTTCAATAGGTTAGTCACCATAATAGCTCTGTAGATCTTCAGCCTACCGTTAAAGGACAGTTTCATAAAGCAATTTCTGTCTACAGTTGTAGTCAGAGAAGTGTGGAAACCATGTGCCTCACTTCTGTCAGATTGAGAATTCTCTTCAGAACAAGCTAACATGTTGGTAGCTAGGCCGTAAAACTAGGATTGTTTAAAGAAGCACAAAAAGTTATATAAATAGATTCTTTTGCAAGAAGTCAATCAAGTAACTATCTAATTATATGTGTCTTTCAACTGGTGTAGGAAAAACAACAAATTCTCTTTTTTACCCAAGCAGCAAACAAATGCCATGAAAAGGTGCTGGTGGGTATTTTGTAGAAATACATATCCAAAAGTCTTATCTTTCTCCAACAAACCCAGCCTTTGCAAACAACATCTGCTATGAGTTTTCTGTGCCGAAATTGTGGACTGCTAACTGAAACAGTTGATTTTTTTACTCTGCCAATAGCAAAGTCTTTAGACTTACATAATTATTGTATTGTATAAGTTACAGTCATGCTTACACACCTGCACACCTTTGGATGAGCAATGCTTTTGGGACATGCATTAAAAATACATCCATGACCACCAAACTTCTGCCTTTGTTTACTGTCTGGTTGTTCTCTCCCTCATTTGAAGTTTCCCAACAAGCTTGGCCTAAAATGGAGTTTATTCCAGAGGGGAGAGTGGAAAAAAAGTTAATGATGAATAATCACTTTGTTTGGAATCTGATGTTCCCAAACTAATAAAGTCTTTAGAACAAGAGGTAGCAAATATTCCAGTTTTCAGTGTCTTTACAACATCATTGAAATGATGTGTAATATCAAAAAAATTGCTTTCAGTAAATTGGCAATGGCACCCAGTGAATTTTATATAACTGTCTGTTTTCAGAAGAGTACTTGTTTGAATGCCAGTGCTTTCCCAGATTGTGTCAGACTCTTCTTTCATGGATGAAAAGAAATACCCAGAGCCTTTCCCATCAAATGAAAATAAGCTGATATTCGTAATCTTTTCATTAATGCTAGATAACAGGGAGCTACAGAGATGACCAGCCAAACTTCTTCATGATATCTGTTGAAAGAGTCTGCTGTTCCAGTCCCAGAGCTAAACATGATCCATAACATAGAATCTGAAACAAGGAGGAGCCCAGCATGTCAAGTCATCTATCGTACAATTCATTTAATGCAATCCTTTCAACAGCTATGCTGCTAAAGACAGGCCAGCCATGTTGCATTTTAAAAGGGCTATTTTTGCAGAACAATGTTGCCCAAAGCATTTCCTGTTCTTATCGCTCCTACAGCAGTATGTCTGGAGCTCATTACCAGTAGCCCCTACTTTCAATAGTCAATCTTTTACAAAAAGATGTTCATTCATGTTTTCTCCCCTCATCCCCACTGATTTGCCTTGTGAATTGTCTGATAATATATCACTGTTGCACTGATTCATTTAGTAAAACACAGACCTATTCACATCTCAAGAAAGTTTGTTGAACAAAAGGCAATTTCTTAGACCACCCACTCACTGAAAATCTTCCGCACCTTTCAGCTAAAAGAATTCGAAATCTTGACGGAATTCATTTGCATTTTATTATTTGATGTTTGTTAAGTAAGTAATTAAGTGGCCATGTTGAGAAGTCAGACTATGCATGTTTTTTGTTTCTCTTCTATTGAAAAGTATATACTAAGAACATTTGGTAACAATTTTATACGTATTTGTTCTATGCTGATGGCCCCTATGTGCTGGTTGCTACAAAAGCATGGAATTATCTGAAATATAGTATCAAAAGAATAAAATGATTCAAATGCAACACATTTTGGAACCTTCAAGGATAAAACTAAATTTGTAGAAAATGTCTTGGAGATGTGGATGAAAATAAACTAATGAAAGCGACTCTATTATATGGTAGGAGAAAGGAGTATATGAACCAGAATGATTCCTTCTGGACCACATACTCAGTCTTATTGATGGGACAGGATGAACTGAAGTCCTGAAGTGGTTATGGAAAACCTGAAGCAAAACATAATGAAAATAAAATGCTTTTCACTGAAGCTGCAGGTATGTGCCAAAGCACAAAATCATCTGCCTGCACTAAAGTTACATTTCACATTTCTCAGATATTCCATGGGGTTCAAAACTCTGCTTTTAGCCATTAACTTCAGAAAACTTCATAAGCTGCACCCAAGTCCAAGCCCACTAAATTTGGGAGCAGGACTTTTCAAGGAAAATTTTCACAGAGGAGCCTGGTACTCAAACAGACTTCATGAGAGATGTAATTTTCATGTTACAATCAAAGCAGAGGTACAGATTTCTCAGCTACTTGATCAAAATTAACATCTGGAGTAGTCCACATCTCTCCCTAGGCTTTACAGGCATCTCAGACTTCAAATTCATCCGGTGACTACTATAGCTCCACCACAGCCTTGGACAACCAGTCTGCTGGCCACCACACACCCACCCTCTGCCAGCCCTTGGAGGATTGATTGCACCAGACCCTCTGCAACACCATTTCAGCAAACTAAAACAGCAGCAAACAAACTACTTTTTTTTTTTTTTTTTTCAGCATAGTTTTCTGGTGGTTTAATGAGATGTACCTAATTGCAGTGCAGAGGCTGCTAGGGACAAGCAGAAATGATGTGATCAAAGATGAGGGGTGGGCTGGCACCAAAACAACCATCAGCTGAATTGGCTTGGCTGCAGAATTTAAGCTCTGCGTTAATGACTTAGACACTAGAAATGAATGCAATATTGAATTCAAGTCTGAAACACAGGAACTTGATCTTTGATCCTGTATATATGATAGGAAAAAGCAAACACTGAAAACACAACACACTGTAAAAAATATGACTTCTAAGTCCCCAGTTCCACAAAATTATCCACATGCTTATGTGTCTCTTTGTATTCTAAGTGACTCTCCCAGGAGTATATTGCCTGGTAAGAGAAATACTGCAATAAAAGCCAATATGAAGCATAAGAACATATGAGTCATCAGGATATATTTCTAAGTTATGATGAAAGAGCAGGTAAAAATAACACATTATCTATTTTGAGGATTTAAATTTTATTGTGAAAGACCTGCCAATAATTAAAAAATGAAGGAAGAGCTCATAAATTAATGGAAGTCTTGTAGACATGAAGTTTACCACGTTCAGAAGTGACAGGTCTCCTGTGTACCAGTTACTGCAGGGTTAAGAATATAATAATTACTTCCTAAAATAATTTAACTAAATGCATGTTTTTTCAGTAATGAGAAGGCAGTTACTGGAAATAGGCATAAATGTATCACAAGTTGTATGCATTATAAGATCTGGAGAAGTGCTATATTCAGGAATTCCCCAACACTGACTCTGCTATCTGAATCTCTGAGTCAAATTCTGACTTCTTTAATACTCATTCTGCACTTATATAAACCCAGTCAACTTAACTGAAAGACCTGATTTTTACTGTGCAGAATTGCAATGAGACTTTTTTCTCTCTCGAGTGTTAGGTAGGGAAGTTGGCATATTGTAAACCAGAAGGCCAATATACAGCCCAATAGCTGCTTCTGACCTCATCTTCTCTGTGACCATTTGAAAACTATGTGTTCTGCTGTGTCTTCAGCACATGTTGGCAGGATCTTGGAAGAAAATAAAAGGGAGTCAAGAAGCTAAGTAGGAAGTCCAGGTTAAGAAGCCATTTTGCCAAGACTTTCTCTGTCGTCAAAGGATATCGATAATCACACCTTGAAACAGGGTCTACGGAAAAGAGCCCCCCTGTTCCCGCCTCACCCATTGTAGCCTAATGCTGTCACTGATCTAGCCAAAAACAAACAAACCTCTTTCTTATTTGACAGTTCAGTTTCAACCCAGAGCAGTTTCTAGATCTACTTTAACATGTGGCCGTGGCACATGTTGATGTTGGCACAAGGCAGGGAGAAGTGAAGAGGAGCAGGAGGGCAGGACTGCCTTTTCCAGGGGCACTGTACTGTACATCCTAGTTTTATTCACACTAGTTTTCCTGTGTGAACAAGTCTTGGCCCTGAATTTCCTTTCCTTCTGGCTATTGTCACTGACCCACCCCGTCATACAAGTGAGAAAAGGATTAGGTGTACCTTTTCTGTGTCCATTCAAAACAATGTAAAAATCCATAATAACTTTTATTATTAGAGAATTATGAAAATTTTATATTGCTATAAATTAATTGAGCTGGACTGTGATATAAAAATCATATTTTTAATGCAAACACATTAGCTTATGCCATACTTGAAGCACAAAAGGATACTTCAAGAAAAGTTTTTCTGTGCTATTTCTATCTCAAGTCATAGGATGCCGAATTTCTCACAAGAAAATTATTTCCTAACAAAAGGAGTTTGAAAAGTTTTCATATCAGCATTACATTATTTCTTAGGAAAGGGAATTTGAAGGTTTTCGTATAAGCAGTACAGTTTTTCAGAGCTTATTCCAAAGCAAATGCTTAGCACTGAGACCACTGAAAGATTAAACAAAGTAAAAAACTTTCTTAAACTTACACACTTCAAAGTAATTTCGATTTAAATCACTATAGCCTGAAACAACTCTGTTGCTTTCAATGTGAGAGGAATTATGTCCAGCATATTCAGACATGTTACAGTTATGAGATAGTTTTCAAACCACTGTTTTCTCTTCTTAAGGACTCATGACCTGAAATTTATCTTTAGCTTTTGCCCAAACCACTGTATTTTACATGATTTTTTATCTCATGCTAATGATCTAAGGATACATGAAAATATTCCAGGTTTTGAACCTCAACAAACTTACCATGAAAGAGGCAGAACTTCTGGATTTGCAGGAGAAGCCCAAACAGAGCAAATTTTGACCTGTTTTCTCTCCAGAGTTTTGATGTAGGTTTGGTGGAAATCTTATTTTCAATCAAATCTCCTGTTTCTGTTTGCTCATTGCTTTCTCTGGATTATTATTACATAGCTATGAATTCACATACTGTGCTCATCATAGTGACTTTTTTATTCCAGTTGTTTTGGTTGTTTTTTTTTTTTGAAAACTTTGAAACAAATCAATTCTGCTATCAAATTTAAGCATGTATTTGTCTCTTGTTGCATTGCATCATTTTAATTCACTATAATATGAGAATTACTGAGAGGACACGCTACATGGTATTTAGAAATTTCATTTATTTAATTAGCTCATACTGAGTACATTTTGCTCCCATGAGCCTTTTGATTAACTTACTTAAAACTCAGTCTGCAGGACCATGTGATGTGACTAATACAAAAGGTAAACTTGTGTTTAAGAAAAACAGCATACTAGGAAATTACAGAGGAAAGAATCCCATTGGCAGAGGTCTCTTGTATTTAAAAGCTGATTTTCCCATTTCAGTCTGGGAACAGTGTTGGAAATGAGGTTCAAAGTAGCAAGAAGAGTACATAATGTTAAAAAGCATTAGTTTATACAACAATTCTTACTGGATTTTGCCCTTCAGTGGTGCCTCTGAGGAAACAAATTGAATTTCCTGATTTCAAATGGCAAACTCTGCTATTACATACTTTGTGATTTCAAAGAGCATCTGTCATCACACAAAGACAAATACATTTCTTGGAGAAACATCTGGTGCTTTTTTAAACAAGCCTCAGGCCAGGTCTGTGCAATGAATGAAATATGTACTATAGATAGAGTGTTATTTAGTGTTGCTTTTCATTTAATCAAGTGTGTGTGGAATGTTTGTATTGCATTAACTATCTCTAAAGTATCGGCTCTCCTACCACTTTGGGCAATTGTTGTCTTTTAAAAAAAATTAAAATTGTGTTTTAAGTATAACAACAAAGAACTGTAAATCAGCTCTATTTGATTTCCTAGTTCCTCACAGGATATCTGTGGGGAAGACATTAGATATTCATTCAGTTCCTTTCTTAGGAAGGCAAGTGTTTGGTCTTTGTGCTTCACAAAAAAAAAAAAAAAAAAAA
>VXAA01006778.1:697013-713585 GCA_013399115.1 Anseranas semipalmata | reverse complement strand
AAAAAAAAAAAAAAAAAACAGCAATAAGCTCTGTTCATGTGGCTATATAAAGTTACAATAGAGCAATGAATAATCATCCAACCCCACCCCTCACCTGAGCTAATATCAAAAATCTGTATTGTAGCTCAGCAAAGAATACACAACAGGCTAACCAGCATAACAGTATCCTCTGAAGCCCCATTTTTCAGATTTTGATTGGACACTTCTTGCTGTGATGGCATTGAGCCTTCAGGTAGCAGGATCCAGGTAATGTTTTCTGATGAAGTGTCACAAGCTCATTTGTAACATTGCTCCTATGTCAAATTTCAGAGCAGTAACAGCTGTTGAAACGCTACTTGATTGCTCTTTGTGTTTAGGCTTTGTCACGGCTCATGCCCGACCATGTCTGTCACATTAAATTTATAAGTGGAGTGAATGGACAGGGACAAAGTCACACACAGGAATAAATAAGGTTCTGGGAAACTGATATATGACATATTGAAAGTTAAGATGAAAGCCAAACGGAGACAAGAGTAGCACAAGGATGTAAAAGAGGTGGAGAAGTATCTTGTACAGATCATGTGGAATGACCATAAATAGAGATTTATACCTGAGCTTCATTTTCTTAAAATGAAAGGGCTGTGCTTTGGCTTTGTCTGACTCTATTCCCCCTGTTTGTACATTGTTCAGTACTGGTCTGAACATCTTCAAAGTCTACTTTCTAGATATGATGCAGGCATGTCTCACTATGTGTCTCCTTGGACTTATGCTACCCTGGAATGGCACACATTCAATGAGCAGAACTATCTAACCCATTTACCTTGCCGTTCTTTCACTGTAGGGAAAAGGACAGCATTTAATCAACAACCCCTGCATTCACATCGTGCTTTTAGGTGAATGGTTCAGCAGCAAAAAATGAGTAATGTAAATATTCTACATAGATTTGGAGGACAAGGAACCAAAATAGCAAGTATGCATAAATAGATAAGCCGTAAAGCCCCCCAAAAACACTGAATGGCAGAATCAAGCTTAGTTTATGTCTACATTGAAAACAAAACAAAACAAAACAAAAAGGACAAACAAGACCTCAGAATACATAAACAAATAATTGGAACTCAGATACAAACATCTACTGCTAGGCAATGTAACGTGCTTCCCATTGAAGTGTCTTTCGCAATACTGTCTGTGAATTTAATCTTTTAAACCAGCCCTCATTTTCATTAAGGGTGACTGGCAACTACGAGTAATTTTGGAATGAATGAAAACTGTCATCCTTAAAGACATAAAATAATCTCAGGGTTAGTGACATAACATAGGGGTTAGTGAGAAATTTTCATGAATAGAAAATATTCCATACAAGCTTCTGTACAGCCTTAAGCACATCATTCTGCAGGAAGAGAAATGTGTCACTGCTGGGCTGAAAACTGGATGTAGAGAATTAGGGACCTGATTTGGGTAGTTTAAGAGCTTTCTTATCCTCTACAGAAGGAAAAAATAAATGCAGTAGACATCAAACATTTCTTTAGAGCTAAATTCTTTGTATGAGCATAGCATTTTAGGAAGAAAGATATCCCTTTAGGAGGACAATGGCAGCCAGGCTAGCAGTATTGTATAACACACATTTAACAGTCAACTCAAATTACACAGAGCCTTTCCGTTGTCTAGATCGTGGAGTGGTTGAACCAATGCCAAGTTTTGCACTGACAGATTTGGGTGGGCATTAGTGGCAGTGAGCTACAGTGATTTTTAAAACAAATTGGGCACCAGACACTGAAAAGTTTTGCCATCACTGATCCAAGTTACTTCATTGCAAATCTAATGGCCATTAGCCCAGGAATGTGTGATAACATGTCTAAGATGAAACAATTATTCTCAGCTCCAAGAGCCATGTGAACATTTGACGATTGTAAACAGCAGTGGCCACGGCAGGCTGCTTGCCCTGAGCACAGAGCTACCATTGGTGTTGGCATCAAAGTTAATCCTCCAGCCTGCGCCCCACCAAGCACACTCTCTGCTTGCGCACCCTGGCTGCAGGGCTGCCACTAGGAAAGCTGCAAGCCTGCACTACACTTGCTGTCAGGGTCCTACGTGGGGGCGGCATATAGGCTGGGGATGTGCAAGAGGGTTTGTCCTTCCCAGAAGGTCTGTTCCTGTCCCTCTGCGCAAACAGTGTCCTGTGTTTCCTCTCAGCACTGGCTCACATCACCTTTCTCCTGTGCAAATGGCTGCTTCACCTCTTATCTTTTGGGTAGCTGCAGTTTCAAGTTTCCACAATCTTTTCTTTCATGACAGTCATCTTTGTCCAGTGGTCTCGGTACAAAATTAACCTATGATCAAAAAAAATATTCCTTCTCATGCTAAATCTGCAAGCATATATTAATCCTCCCTACTGAAGTTTGGATTCCGGTTCAGCTATAGTTCAGACAAATTCAATTATACAAATGAAATAACAAAATTACTTAATTTCCTTGATGCTGTCCCCATAATGTAAAGTTATCAAACTGAGACAAACAAAAGGTTAAATAGGTTGAATTATTGGCCAGAATTATGGATGGCTGCATAATATGGATATAACCAAAGGTGATGGAGGAATTTAAAGTACACAGAGCTTTTGCCTTTAACTAAGGTAAAAGTAAGAAATATCACAGAGTAGAAAAAATAACTCCAGTATGACTGTATTTTAAACCTATAAAATACCCCATAAATGTATAGTTCTAGGTATAAAAAGTCACTTATTTGTATACATGTGTGTATTTCTTTGAACAGTGAATATTGTCTGACTTCTTTATTATTTCCACAGATACCAGGTTACACTGAGGAATAGAGAAGACCAAATAACATCCCAGGATTGGCAAGGAAATGTGCATATAATTAGGGAGATTGTGTCAGTCCAGATAAGACTTTCCCTTTCTGTTGAATTGATACTGATTTAAAATCGTTGAAAAATCCTTATTTTACAGAGTTACCTCTTTGAAAGGATGTTTCCGTGTATCAGCAGTGAAGGAGAAGTACTGCTCTCTGGTGCCCGTGAGCCCCCTGATTATAGGGACCAGCAGCTTCTCATCGGTGGCTCAGTCTTGGAGGTTTGGGCTGGCAACACCAAGCAAAAAGCATCTTTGGAGCAGGGCTTTGAGGTGACATCAGTGCCTCTCTCACCACTGCAGTGTTCAGGCACACTACGGTGCCTGTCTGCAACCAGCCTCGGGCAGTTTGTTATTGCTGACTTGCTAATTAATTTATTTGCTCTGGCCTACCCTTGACAAGTTAATTTTTTATTTATTTTTTCTGTAGAAGAAAGATATCAGAAAAAGACAGAAAAGTAGAAAAACAGTGTAATTAGACACTTCCTGAAGCCAAACAAATGGGAAAAGGAGGCTGATGTAGTAAAAGCTAGCAAGTCAATGAGATGGTCCTCAGAGGCAGTGTGATGTGGGGACAGAGCAGCTGGAGAGTAAGAAAACTTTTGCAGTGTGATTTTCAGCAAAGAAGGAAGATGTGGGGAGATTACAAGAATCAAACTAAGACATGAATGTTTTCTTATACTAAGGTTTGGGAATTTTTTTAAATCCCTTTAATTTCCTCATTCTTTATTATTGGCTGAGTGTGGGCTTACACGAAGTTTTATACAGTTCAATGACTAATGTGTGGTAGGTATGTTGAAAGATATTTCTTTTGTCTTTTTAACCAGAAAGTGACCTCATGGGAGTATTCCCCACAATGCCTATCAATAAAAATGAGAAATTATGGACTTGTTGCAACAAAACATGATTATCACTGACAAAAATTACTATGGCAAGGAAATAACAAAATATGCTGATCTACACTTTGCACATACTTATAGCTCCAACTGCTTAAAGTAAAAACTATCAACCATACTTTCCTCCAGGTCCAAGTTTCTATTTTGACAACACTGTTCCGTTGTTAAAACTGGTTGGGGTACTGCTTTCCCTTGAGAGTATTTCCATTAAGACTATTTTATCCCATGAAAGGTATTTCCATCAGGTTTTATTGAAAACATAATATTTTTGTCAGAAAGAGCTTCTGGTAAAAAATGTTATTTTTCAGTAACTCTTAGTATTCAACGTAAAGAAAACCTATTGTTGAAAAAAATAATAATAATCTCAGTTTTAAATTAGAACAAAGTGTCAAATAACACAGACATCCTCTTCTAAAGGATCAATATATTAAGCAGCCATTTATCTACAAAGGTTTCCAAATTGAAATACAACAACCTATGGCTACACAAGGGTGACAAAATACCAAGACCTTGCAAATAAAACTGAAATTTACATTAAATTAATCCCACATTTGAAATCTGTTGTTCTACTGTTTATGTTAATTTGTTTTATCTTGATAAGATCAACAGTTTAAAATGGATTAATATAGTCATGGAAAGAGGCATACAAACAAACAGAGATGATGTAATAAAATAAGTTAACTCTAAAAAGCAAATGACCTTATTGCTTCTTTCTTGAACATATAGTTACAGATGCAAAAACAAATGTTTTGTGGTAAATTAAAAACTGATGGGCAAAGGAAATCAGGCAGCATAGCTGACAATAATTGAAATGTAAATGAGAATTATAAGTATATGCTCAGTCTCTGTTATAAATCAAGAATTAAGAAATTAAGGGTGTATAATAAAACCTTCACATGTTCTTGTAAGCTAAGACAGAAAACCTTATCTACAATACAAAACCAAATGCTAGCTCACGGGCATGCACATAATGTAATGGAGACACTCAGCAAGTACAATTTCCAACCTTTTCTTTATATTATCATGCAAACATCGTTACCCTCACTGTAAACCTGGGGAACTGAAGCTCAGCAAGGGATGGATGGGAAGACCAGGGAGCCAAATTTTCCTTTCTTCAGATAGCAGCTTTGAAATGTTTCCTGCTGTACTAGGCTACGACTCCCTGTGAGCCTGGAGGCAGCCACCGTGCTGAGAGAGGAGCTGCACTGTGCTCTAGGAGCAATGCTTCCCAGCCTCCACTTGTTAGTTGGTCCTGTGGTTCACTGTGCTCTTGAGCATCTGCTGTCCTGCCAGGATCCCCCTTCCTAATCAGGGAGTGCATGAGTTTGTCTGCTTATGTCTCCTTTTTTTTTCTCTTTGTCTCGTGTAGACTTCCTTTGAGAGTAGATGGTCCAGCAGCTAAATATGTCTTTCCCACTATATAAGCATATCCCTCTGATTCTCCTTTTAGTTCATCAGCTTTAATTCTTCTGAAGAAATGAAGAAAACAGAAATAATTTATAGCATATATCCTACTATTGTAGTATGTGAGACTACTGTTATTAGTTATTCTGGAAAATAACTGTTCCCAGCATATAAGTATTATTGAGCCATGTATCAGATATCATATTTGTAGGCAATAAATATCATGAAATTAAAAAAAAAAATCAATTTGTAAAACTTAGTTTTTAGATCATTTGGAAACTTGTAAATTCTTCTGAAAAAGATTAAAGTCTGCTTTGTTTTGGTTCAGTTAGATCAGATAGTCTCATTTTCCATACTTGTTTCTCTTAACACAAACATGCTAAAGACATCAGACCATATAAGAAATCTCAGTTCTTTTTAGTTAAGACCAATTTTAGCACAATGTTGTGGCTGAGAAACTTCTGTTTTTATATTATTCAAAACTTAACTGTACACTTCATCGGTGGGTCAAAAAGGTAAAACAAACTTCAGAGCACAATCACTTCAGTACTGTAAAATGTACCAGGTACTTTTTGAGCAATAGCATTTATACAGTACTGATATGATTGCAACATTGAAGTGTACCACAGTTATCTGGTCGTCTAGTTTGAGAGTAGCAAAGGAAACATAGTTACTTAATGAAATTTTCTTCTCTTTATTTTACCAAAAAATCTTTTCACCAGCTCACACTGTGCCACTATGATCATCTAACCTGGCCTCTTCTATAGCCTTTTTGCAGTGTTTAGCTTTGCTCCTTGAAAAAGCTCGGCACTTGGTCAGGCTAGATTTTTTTTTTAGAAACATGCATATGGAGTTTCTTCCAAATATCTCTAAAAACAAGTTTGAGGAGAGAGCAGAATGCAGATATTAGTTTTAAAGAAATGAAAAAAAAAAAAAAAAGTAATAAACATAACTTCTGCTCTCTTCTTTGCAAAGCTGGACTTGGGAGGCACTGCCAATGTGAAGAGGAGGAACAGCAAAGATCAAACTAGTCTGGGAACAAAGTGGTCATCAGCCAGTCATTGATGTTAAATTCCCTTAATTTACATGGGGAAGAAATGCTATGAAGCTTCTAGTCACTAAAAGTAAAAATAAGTTTCTGTAACAACAGATGCAGTTTTGGCAGGACATCATATAAATAATTCTGTATGAACTCATGCATGTTTAAGGTATTTCAAGCAATAAATTTATAGCAAGATGAAGAAACTCTAAGCCACACAAAGCACAGACACAGAGAAAATCTTGATGATGTGAATATGTTAGCACTTTTACCACCTGCTTCTGTTATTGCAGTGTGCACCATTCTGCTCTTCTATCACACAGGTACAAGCAAGATTTTTAGTTTTTGTGACAATAAAGACTGTGCAGCAACGCTACATTTCTACTGCAGACAACACCATAGGCATAAGGATGGCAAGACTGATTTTTTTTCTTGCTATCCATTTGTCTATGACGTTGTCTGCATCAGAGTAAAAGACTGGCAAACATTGCAATAACAGCTGTCATAGATGTTCACTAACTTCCCCATATAGAGGTATACATACACACTTCCTCCCATATACCTTCGTTAATTATGTAAAGCTCAAACTATATGATGAAGTATGTTTTTGATTAAGAAGAAGTAGATCCCTACTAAATCCTTTGCTGGCATAAACATTTGTCATTCCAATAAGGAAACAGCTGAGCTTAGCAAGAATGGAAGAGGGCACTATTCTTCTTCACTAAATCCTGAATTCCAGTATACCTTGTAGAAATATGTCTTTGTGCTTTCTGACTGTACATCCTGACTACTGACAAAATTATCAGTCTTCTTAAAAAGTGTTATTAAGCTGAATAACCTCAGTCACCAAGCTGACAAAAAAGTGGCCCAATCTTAACAGGTTCTGAGAGCTGCAAATAAGTGCTCAAAATTTCAGATAAATGCCAATAGTAAAGTGCATGTCCCATCCAATTTCATGACCTCTTTTCTTAATTTTTTCTTAACTTAGCTGTATTTTGGCTAATACATAGCAATTACATCTTTTATCAACACAGTATGAAGTTTGATACCTTGGAAGATTCATGTCTTGTTCTATATTTAGAAGCAATGTCATAAAATGGAAAAAAAAAAAAAAAAAGTTCCATTCTCTTCAGAGAAGCTGGTTGAGTCTCCAAATGTAAGAAATCAACTTAAAGGGTGCCTTACACCAACTGTTGATTCCGGAGCAGCAGAGATTAAGCATCACCAGATGTATTAGTACTCAGGTACTACTATGCACTGTGCAATAATATTGTATGTAGTTACTGATACCTTCCAAGGTAAGTTGCCCTGGTAGTTGTCATGAGTTACAGCAGTCAGTTACAGGGATTTTACATTGTCGCCCGAAGGTATTGCAAATACGAACAGACAGCTGAATTCCATGTAAAGTTCATATTTCTTGTTACTATTAACATTGAATCTTAAATATAATGTTGATGTGCAGGATTTAAAGAAAAACAATCCAGGATATGTCTCGTGCTCTATAGCATATGCTAAACTAATGCCACAGGACAAAGTTGATAAGGTCTTACAAAATGTCACTTCACGCTCAATTTTATCTACTGTTGATGGCAATTATGCATGTAAAAATAGGCTATTTAGACGATAAGGATTTCTAAAGATGTGTCATATGTTCATAGCTAAATACATTAAATGTCACATTAAAGCTGACATGGCCATTGCTCAAGGCGAAAACAATGTCAAGCTGCCCATGACCCAGATGTGGTATATGTCATCAAGTTGATTTTTTCTTTTTGATTGTAGTTTATAGTGCATAACATTGCATAACAAGTGTCCTGCAAAAGTGTTGCTTGCCATGAGATATTTTTTCTTCCCCTTTCAGTATTCAATTATATTTAAGTCTTGTTAACAGCTGCTGACAGACATTGAGAATATGTTTCAGTTAGTGCTAACCTCCCTTTTATTGGTAAATATGCATATATACATATATTACACCTATATATATATAAAAGAAAAGTAAGTAAACTGGAATAAAATGAAATTACTATGAAGCATGCTTCTTGGAGGAAGTCAATAGCACTACACTGACCTTACTACAGGTAAGCAGACTTTCCGGAGAAATTTTGAATATGTGGGAAGACTAACATTTATCTAGTAAAGTCTTGTTAGACTGCTTACAAATTGACAGAAAATGCTCTTTGGATGACATTACATACCCCCAGGCATTGACTTTGTCCTTTTATTAGTGGAGAGAATCAGTGCTTTTAAGAAATAAGCTTAAAGAAGTGGACCCTTCTTAGAAGTAATTTGGATTCTTTTCTCTGATTTCAACCTTTTATTTTGGTCTTGTAGTTTCCTCCCAAGCTTCAGTAGCAGTTGACTCAGAAGACTACCTCTGGAGTAAACCATTTTGAGTGGTGATTTATAATATTTTAATTATCCTTAATATATGGCTTTTTAACACAGCTGGGCCTGCATTGCATTGTACTGGGAATCTGTTCTTGCTGGCAGATAACATGTTATTTTCTGCCAGACACATTTCTATCACCACTCATAACTTTTTTTCCATGAAGTGGGATATTTATAAACACTGTTTCAAGCATGCATTTGCAGCATAAGTTATCACCAATTAAACCCTCTAGGAGCTATTCCAGTTTATCCTCAGAAATAAGCATTTTTCATGTTTTTATTGTAGTTCTAGAAATTATGGATAAAAATAGTAAAAAGGCTTGATTTGGATGGGCGAGAGCCTTTGAGTAATGGTTGATGTCACTCTCAGAGAAGATCCAAGAAGGATTTTTAATATTATGTCATGAAACGCCTTTCTAGTTTCCACAGGGAGCAAGCTAATACAATCTTTAACTAGATTCAGAACACATCTTCTCGTAGCAAATCGGTTCTAATTATAACACTTCAAAGAGAGCAGAACAGAGCCAGGTCTCTGTCTCTTTCTCCTAATGGGGAGGCCCTTCTGCTCATTTGGGTGAAGAGCAGAGGGTATATTCTCTTTTCTGTGTCCCACCCAGTGCATGCTGCTATAACGACTCTGAAAGAGCTTTATGGGGTTTTTGCACCCTTTCATTGTTGATGAGCCACAGTTTATTCCCTCTTGCCTAAGGCAGAAGCAAGACTACCAAGTGATATAACCAGCACTCATTGGGAAGGCTTTGATGGAGCCGTTTGGCATCAGAACACAAATGCTTCCTGTAATCATGACCACTCCAACCATAATTTCTTTCACTGAAACAGAAATGGGCCCTGACAAATATCAAAACGATTGCGTTTTAGTTACAGAATGAAATGTTTGACATTAAATGTCTTTTTGCCTAAGTAGGAGGTAAAGGTAATTACCCATATTATACATTGTAATGGAAACTATCTTTTATTTGTTTGGCTTCCCCTACCCCCACTGCATGAGGAATTTCAGATTTTGGAGCATTTGTTCCAAGTGGAACCAAACAGAAACATTGATATCCAGTGGCCTTTCACAAAACAGATTTTCCATCCTTAATACATCAAGTGCTCTGCAGAGAGCTGGGAAATGTAGCTCAGTTCTGTTTTGTCTCTTCAACTGACAAAGAAAAAAGGGGAAGGACAAACTCTACTTCGTCCCCCAGGGAGTGCATTTAGAGCTCAGAGGTTGCCATGAGGAGAGCAGAAGGAGATGGCCATCAGCTTGAGGCACTCGCAGTGTCCCAGTCCTTGTAGTCTTTGGTGCTAGGTAAGCACTTGTTCCATACAGCTTAGGTGCCTCATCAGCTCTGTATCCTTGGAGCACTGTAAAGACAAGTAGGTGGGAGGAAAATTCCCTGCTTCTAACCCTATCCCACCATCAGCACCCCCCCAAACATATACAGAAACTGACAGAAAAGGCACACTCCCACACATTTTTAGCACATTACCAAGTTTTACAACACAAAGCATGCAAGTCCAGACTTGCTAAGCACATGTTTTATAACTGACTGTGAAGAAGTATCTTAGTGTCTTTGCACTCTTTTTCCTTTTTTGGAGGCAGTGGAAGACAGAGTAATTCTTATATTACTCTTCTTTGAAGTGCAACACAAGCCACAGATCTAATGCCCCCATAAGGAAGACATTTAAGTAAGAAAACCATGTAAATCATAAATCTGGAAACTACTTTTCTAACAAAATGAACCGGGGTCTAAAGTTAGGTTACTACTAATGACTTCATGGGAATTATATGGTTATAGCTGAGGTTAGGATTTGACACTTCTGGGGCTGAAATTCACAAGTAAAACTAACAGAAAAAGATCGCATAATAAAAAAGAAACCAGCTGACTTTACTTCTGTATAGGTTCCCCAACCCTGCAGAAATAGTTCAGCTGGCACCTTTTGATGATATTTTGCATTGTGTAAAAATCACAGAAGAGGTTTGCTGGTTTCGATGAAATAGAATCTGTCTCCTAGGGAGAAATTAAATTATACCTGACAGCTAAGAAGTATCCAGATGACCAAAAAGCAAGAATCAATGAGAGTTGCAGGATTCCAGATCACTTCCAAAAACATTTTTGTTGAGATTGAAATCTTAGCTTGTTTCTGAACACCTACTGTAACTTGTCTCCACATATACTGCTCCAACCCAGTGCTGCCCCTTCTCCCTCGAGCTTATGCTTATGCCAACAGGCGGCTTCTTCATCTCTTTTTGATCTCAAAGCATGATCAAGCTCAGACCAGCTGTGTGGGTTCAGTCTTTGGGGGGCCTTCATTTCTGGTTGTGACTTGATGCTCCCTGTCACTTTTCCTGACGTAGATAAAATTAACAACATGCCTTTGCTTGTCTCCATCAGATTTTAATCACAAAGTCAGCAGTATTCACTGCGATGATAGGTAAGAAAACTTAGACAATGGAGAAGGAAATGAAGGTACAACATTGGCAGAGAATAGAATATCTAATGGCCAACTACTAGTTCAGGCCAAGAAGAAGCAAATATATACATTCATGTCCCACCCTTCCAATGTCTGCCCAGAGAGAGCATTGCCAAGACATACATAAATAAATATATATGGTATGTTATTTGTTGCTAGTGATGAAATCTGTTACTGAAGTAAGCACTGCATAAATGGAGTAACAGAATGTCCTCATTAAAAAATAAGATTATTTTATAGATAAAAATAATAGATGCAAAGTAGCAGGGAAGAAAAGGAACAAAGAACAGACAGGTGACAAAGATAAAGTGATGTGATTAAAGGAAAACATCGGTATAAGACCCAAGGAAATCTAAATATTTCTCTTCTATGTTTTTTACAGGTTGTAACTGTACAGTTTCATAGATCTAACCTGAAATTTATGGATATCAGTGAAATTTAACCTACTGAAGCTGACCTTGGAAACAGACATTTTGATTTTGATTTTACTGTTAAGATCACTTCTTGTTCCATTTACATAGGTTGTGTTGTGTTTAAAATAAAGCTGGCTGAGAGGTCTTCTGTAAAGTGAATTCTTGCTAGAAAATGCCATTTCTTCTAAATCAGCTCTTTTTATGAGAATGAACAAGCTTCAATTTGACACTAGGCTCTTGGCTATAGTATTCTTGAAGGCATTTCATGTTTTATTAATAGTAATTCATATTGACTGGGGAGAGAACACTGATTGGAGCAATTGGCTCATGTTCACCTCCCTGCTCTGCTGTTGTCAGCACTGAGGTGAATGCTCTGACTGGCCAGCAAGACCAGGAAGGGCTCTCTCCATATCTGTACCAGGACAAGCATCCCTTTCACTAATTTTTCAAAATCTTTGAAAAGTCTTGATGGTATCCCAAAGTGTATATGGTTCCTTCCATTCTAGTTACAATCTTTCTCAGATGAAAAGAAAACAACAAAAAAAATGGAAAGATGCTTTCTATGCCACCTGTGCTCTGCCTTGCTGGCAGACTGCTGTCTACAACACATTTCTCTGCAAGATTTGCTTCTACACCTCCAATTTCCCTTTTCTTCCAATAGCAAGTTGTGGAACTCAGGCTGCCATACTTTTCGCTTTTTAAAGTTGCTGAGTGAGGTTTCACCTCAAAGTCTTACTCTTAACATACATTTTGAGATGAGTTATTTTACTTACAAAGCCATGACAGTACATAATATATTCCTAATGATCTGAATCAGTGATTAAATATGTATTTTCTGTTGTTCAGTCACTGGCATGTTAATGCAATATTCTGGTATTAGGTTGACCAAGCAATTTGACTGTGCAGTGATACCCAACACACCTGAAGCTTAAATAGGGAGCTGTCGGTGGGATAGAAATTGAAAAGGTTTCTGTATAAAACTTATTTAAAAATAAATAAATAAATAATAACATACCACCACATCAAGGCTATAAAAGTTAACATGCTTGAACTGAAATTCTCATAGCACTTCCTTGTTGATTGTTTTCTTACATTTGCCCAAGATTCCACAGTTGTTGAACAATTTGCAGTATCAACTATAAACTAGGAAAAATAATTCCAGGTTTTAACAAGAATTGTTAGACAGCTCTCTGCCCATTGTTCATCTCACTGCAGAACAAGGTTCTCAGCTTCCTATGAATGCAGCTTACATTTGCGGTCAAAAAAGCTAGCTTACACCAATTCAATTTCTATTCAGTTTTCAGTCTGTCCTTTCTGCCCATAAAAAGTACAGATAGGGCATTAGAGAAGAGCTAGCTTCTTCTGATAGCATCAGGTCATCTGTCTTGATCACAGCAATGTTTTTAGGAGATTTTGTATGGGAGTTTTCATCCATTGATTCTAACTGTAATACTGCAAAGATTAGAGTATGTTTTGTCTTTTGGAACCTCAGCCAGAGCAGCCCATTTATTTAAATATAGGAACAGATTTTTTCCACACCTTTTGAACTATGTATAAAGAGCTCAGGAATGATGGCTTAAAAACCTTGCCCCCAAACAGCTCTTGTTTTACCCTAGTATTTCCTCCTCATCCGTGCTTTTATGTCCTCCTCTGCTGGTATTATAGACCCTGCAGGAAGTGGTTTGTGGGAAAAATATTTCAAAGCAGTGATGATGGGCTACACAACAGAGAGTTGTATTTGAACTGCCTTGAGGGGAGAAAAAAAGTAATAGAAACATATGCAATTTTGCATAATCTTAAAAAAAAAAAAAAAAGGTAATTTGAAGATAAGCCAATGTAGGTTTTAACTCTTTGATTCTGTTATGTATATATAAGTAGGTCTTTAGGTTGCCTGGCGGTTGTTAAATGTAATCTAAATGCACAGGTGTTTTTCTTTTTCTCTTTTTATTATTTTTTTCCATTCTTGAGAGAAATGATGTGGTACAGACCGCAACAAACTGTACAAAAGCCCAGTAGGAAGGCCAGTTCTTCAGTACTGCCAGTAATTACAGAGCAGATAGCACAACATGCAAATGATTCTGTGATTTTCAGCCACTTGCCAGTCTTTGCGGCCTTTCAAAAAGAAATTAACAGCCCTTCAGTCTGTGTAGACAAGGCTTTGTTCCTCAGATGGTAACTGGGTTTCTTTTCTTCCAGTTGCTCTTGTCCGGATCTTGGAGGATAACTTCATTATCACCTGTTTCCTTAGTCTGGATGTCTTCCTTTCCAAAAAATACACCATAGCTTCTACTTTGTATATCATAACAGCTCTAAGCAAGAACTCTGTATAAATCAGAAATCCTAGCCTGTAACAAATACAAGTGAAAAAAAAAAAAAAAGCATTGGTTTTGCAGTCAGTTTTTGATAAGCAATTCAGAAGAAAACCAACCTTCTCTTCTCCTCCTCCCCCACATTTGTTCTAGCCATAGAAGGTCTTCCAAGATAGAGTGGTTAGCATTTGGAACAGAATATGTCCTCACATTTTTATAAAGATGTCTGTGGAGACCAGCCAGGCAGAGATTGGGGGTTATAAAGCTACCATGAGGCTCACAGACAGCTTCCAGGAAGTTTTCAGATCAGATGTGAGGAGAATTTCATTTATCAGTTTTAGAGTAAGAAATAAAGCTGAAATTGGAAAACAAAGGACTGTGGGACTTCAGCCAAATGGAGGGTGATGTCAACATCTTCCACCTGGAGGACAAGCCAGTAGGGTGGATGCAGGCTAACCTGTCCTCAGTCAGTGGTAGAGCTTTCCTTGGGATGAGTAGGAATAGCAAGGTTTTTGAGCAAAGCAGCCTGTATGTCAGTTCTTTATAAAGGGTAAAGCAAGTTCTTGTGTAACCTTAAGATCAGCTCTGCTAACATCTTGTCAAGTTGGAGGCAATTTTGAATAATAAGAAGCACAAAGCATGAGTGCGTGAAACACCAGCCTTTGGGAAAGGTTGCGTAGTCACACCAATCCATTCTGTGCTGAACAAAGGAGATTTGAACTCAATGTTTCAGCTCTGCTTTTGGCAGCACAGTTAGATACATCAAGCCAAACTATGTCTGGTGATACTCATGAGTAACTGCCACCAGTTTCAATAGCACTTGCATGCATGGAACTGCAGGGGAAAGTCCATACCCTCTCTGCTATGCCATAGCCCTGGGCTGGGCAGGAGACAGGGTCATAAGGAGAAGCTGTCTGACATCTACAGCCAGGAGCCTGCCCAAAATTTAGGACTAATATCAAAATTAATATTGATCTTTGTTAAGAATTAACTACCCAGCCACTTTCATTGAGAAATCTGCCTGTAAAGCAATCTGTTTAATCCTGAAATATGTGTATTGATTCCACCTCTTTCCTCCCATCAGTTCTTTACACTTCTCATAGCCAATGCCATATTGTCATATGTCAATGACATTGTCAATGCCAACATCATATTTTCCAGGTATCAATCCTAAGTTATGACTATACTTCAGTGACTATGGACCAGCCTACAAGAACTGGCAGTCCTGAGTATAACCATTCCCCCCCTGGCTACCAACTAGCAGCTGAGCAGGTTCTTTGATCATCAGCCAGTAGCTTCATGATGTTCGACCATGCAGCCAAGCTAAGCCAGAAGCATAGTCCATATTACCACCTGCCAAAAACTTAAAGCTTTTCTGGATGCACCTACACTTGCAGGGATATTTCTGCTGTCATAATATTGTGACAACAGTAAAAACAAAATAGGGATGCATCAAAACCAGGCATGGTGTGTCCACTCCACCAACTGTGGGTCAAGGTCTGTGCTAAAGGAAGCATGGTCTATGCTTCAAACATAGTGCAGAGCTAGCCAGGGAGGCAGGAAAGCCATGGAGAGAAAATGAGGTCTTGTTGAATGGACTCAAAACAAAGGGGAATGCCAACTGAGAGGTCTGTGTCTTTCTCATTACTTCCTAATGTATGACATCATAATAGATAGAAAGGAAATACAGGAAATACCAGATTTAATACATTAAGACAAGGAGCTTAAACTGAAAAATGGTCATTGTACATGCGGCCTGTTCAAAGCAAGGAGGCCATGTTTTTTCCTCCTCTAAGCTAAACATAATTCCGGTCAGGTAAATTGAGCTATTCTGACTCAGAGCAAAGTAAAAACAGGAGAATTGGCCTTAAGTCTTTCTTTTTTTTCCTGGTTCTTTGCATTCATTTTCTTTCTTTTTTTTTTTTTTTTTCATGCTTATTGGTTGGAAAGGGAAAATTTACAGATAAGGAAGTAATGGAGTCTTTTGCTTTTAACTTTGTGTTTCCAACACAAACCAAACCCCATTTATTGAAAAAAAAAAAAAAAAAGAGTTATTTCAAGAAGGACATTTGCTGTGAAATTTCCATAAGTTAATTTAAATTAATAAGTTAATAAGTTTATATTTATGGATACTTCTCTGTCTCTGAATTCTCTTTAGAAAACAAAACAAAACAAAACAAAAAATTTTGGGACCCTGAGTGAGAAAGAGTTTAATTTATTTGCCATGTATTATGCCAATGACTGCATACCTGCCTGATTTTCAGAAATAACTCTCTTTTCAATTCTATTGAAAAATCCAATTTATGAGTGTTGTTTTTTTGTTGTTGTTGTTGATGTTTGTTTGTTTGTTTGTTTGTTTTTTGAAAGAAAGAAAAATAACCTTTGTTATTGTTTATTATTGTTTCTGGGTTCCTGGATCTTACAAACCACCAAAGCAGCCACTTAGCAGAGCTGAAATTTTCTTCCCGTCTTTTCTGTAGGTATGAGGTCCTCAAGACATCATAATCTTAATGAATTACTTTCCCAACACTCTGTGGGAGAATAAGCATTTCTTTAACTTGCATAATAAGAAATGGAATTTTAACGAGGTGACATGAATTTTGGAGCCAACTTGACAGACAACCTGATTTTCAAAGCTAATGACATAGGGAGCTTGGGTTAGCTAGCACCACTGCTAACCTATTCTATGTTGTTTTGAGGGAGCACTCAAATGTGATATACATTGTTTAAAGCTGAGACCATTTGGGCTACAATCTGTAAGTACTTTGGGCTGGCTGGCTGACTCATGCTATAACGATAGTACCT
>VXAA01006778.1:662108-696977 GCA_013399115.1 Anseranas semipalmata | reverse complement strand
TTTTTTTTTTTTTGCTATATATTTCTAATAGACATTTACCAGACATCTCACTACAAAACACTGTAGCAAATATTGACCTAATTTTACTTCCAAATTTAATCATGTGTGACAGCTGCAGAGAAAAGAGACACTCCTGAAGAAGCTACAGTTGCTCAATTATGGCTGCTTCAGCTTTTCTCCCTACTTCAAGTTGCTTTTTTTTCAGGTAGGAAACAATGCTGTATGAACACTTTAGAAGTATGTGTAAACTGCTCTCAGACAATAAAGGAGATTAACTATAGTGTGGGAAGTGCTGCTTAAAAGACATTTTGAGTTTCCAAGCTTTGATTTTTTGACCTTTAGATTTTTATCCAAAGCCTACTGTGTTCAGAGCACGCTAACTTTGCCTTTTAGCTTGAAAAACTGCAGGGAAGTTTTAGATGTTTGTATAGGATTGGCTCAGTGGTAATCTTTGAAGTCTCTCTAACACAGGGTATCTTTCACCATACTGACATCTGCATAGCATGATGGATTGAAATGTTGGCAGGTGAATACCAAAGAAAAAGTTCACAGGCTGCTGCAGCAGCATGCTGGGCAGCCCTTTCATGCGCTGGCCTCATCAGCTTGCTCCTGCATCACCGTCCCTGCCAGGGAAATACAATGTGTGTGTAGCTCTCTGCTGAAGTGTTGAACTGATGTAGGGTGAAAAACAACCCTCTCACAAAATACTGTTTGCTCTGAGCATGGCTCAGTGCCTCAAATAGATAAATACCAAACACATGCTGTTCACATCCAGCCCAGATCATCCAAAACTTCTCACACTGCCAATGCAACCTGCAAAGCATGTAGTCTCCTCATAAGGTGTCTGCTTAAGCTCTTCACACTGTGCTCATCACATTATTACTGCGCTCAGTGCCGACAGCACCTCCAGCATTGCAGAATTCTTTCACTGCAGGACCTTCCTGAAGAAAGGTGAAGAGAACATGAGGACCACTGCCAGACGCTTGGAGAGTGAGAGAGGATAATAGTCTGGGCTGGTACCACGCAAGGACAGCTATGAAATGCTAAGTGAGTTGAGAGAGTTAAGATACAGACCAATGAAAGTGATTGTACTTTAGCATTCTTTGACTGACTTATTACAATGGTAATATTGATAATAACAATTTCATACAATTACTAGAGGTTTTTTATTTTTTATTTTATTAAAGGCTCAAAAAAGTTAGAATACATTAAATTGCATGAAAGGAAAAATAGTATGCCAAAATTATACCTTTAGTGATATTCTGTCCCAAATAAATAAATAAATAAATATTTACCTGCAGTTGTGGAATAGACAAATAGATAAAACCAGATTCATCACAATGCAAGCAAAAGTGGGCCAAGTGTCCTGTTCCAATATAAGCAGTTATACCTGCTTATCTAAATCTCTCTTCCTGCTCCTTCTTTGTATTTTAGCTTGCTGCACTCTGAGGCCTTGTGCAACTGCCCTGTCCTGAGGAGAGACACCTCGATGCTCTCACAGATGGTTAAGAATCCCTCGGTGTTTTCATGTCCTGTAAGCTCTGTGAATTTAAATTCATATTTGGATGGTATGCAAACTCTTCAAACACACTCTTCAATAGAGCTGAAGACTAAGAAGAGTGTGGGCCCTCCTTCTGCCTCATGAAGTCCTTGAAATGAACCATTGAGCAATTCATTCAGAACTAAGCATTACTTTGGTCCTATCATGACTGGTTTCTCAAAAGTGAAACTTTCATTAGCCACTAGGACCTGGATTGCCAAGCAGCCCAACATTGGTGACCACTGTATCTGCTACACTGTTCAAAGAAATAAGATGTTCATATATATTTATCCTGGGAAGCATTATTATTTCTGACCTCTTCACAATGACAAAAGAAAGGGAATGTGATTAGTCCAAAAAATTGTTGACAAATGTGAGAGGAAATATTTTTAAACTAGTGACAGATATGAAAGGACAGCATATTGCAGGTGAACAAGGAGTAGGCAAAATGTCTCTCCTTTCAGATATGTTTCTATGGGTTCTTTTTTTTTTTTTTNTTTTTTTTTTTTTAATTCATACTGACAAGCATACACTGAATCTAGCAGATAAATATTTTACTCAGATTTTATGCTGGCACTGACATGTTTGCACAGCAAGAATCAAGTCTACTCGTCATTTTCAGGGGCATGCCAAAGCAAGTGCCAGCCTACACAGCTCTGCTCTTCTCAGGGCAGACTTTTCTCTGATGGCTTTTCTGTGCAGGTACAGCAGGGCAGGGCTACAGCAAACAACTAATTACTTGTCAATTCTACAGTCTAACAAGTCAAATGCAGCTGGTACAAAGGGGCAGCTGTTTCTACAATAGTTGTGTTTCTGTATTCAACAGCCTGTCAGTGGGAAAATGGCTCCGGCTGCAGGAACTGGGTAAGTAGGTTCCTCCTACCAAGAGCCTTTGCTGCGTTAGCAGGGCTGGGGGCAGTCAGCGCTGGCTCTGGGCTCACACAATTTTTACTAATCATGTTATTAAACAGAGCTGCATTTTACCCAGCCAAAAAGAGGATTTGCATGAATTATTACTCAATGCTGAATAATTTTCTGAATCAATCACAAGTTTCAGGGCTTGATAAAGCAGTTATTACTGGGTAACATTTTAAAACACGTGCTAGGCTGCTGCTCAGATGAGATTTTATAGGAAGTTGCTCTAGGAATGTGATACTGTGAGTTTACAGTAAAGTGTACAAATAGGAGGGACAGGGACAGTTATGTAAAGTTACTCTTTACCATTTTACTGCAGTAAGAAACAAACTGGTAACCTGCAGTAAGTGGTATTCAGATGTCCAGCCGCAGTAGGAAATGACATTTCATAAGCACTGCTGGGTATTGCTGCCAGCAGAACTTTTGTGCTTTTCTATCTAGAATTGCAGCACCTTCAGCTATTGAGGCTAGGTACTTTTTATCTTTCTGTTAACTGTTGTCTCTTCCCCTCAGTTTCTTTCACAACCTCTTGGTAACCGAACATTAGAAGTGCAGTTCCCAAGAGACCAGTGACATGATAATAGACAGCTCTTTATTCAGATGATACAAAGCTACAAGATGGAGTCTGTTACTGGCACTGAGCTGTTAGTACAAGGCACCACTAAACTCCATTTGCTTAATCCAGAGAACTTCCAGTCAAACAAAAACACAAGTTCGTGTACTGCTGAGGCAAAGAGAGATGAATCACAAACTTTGCTGGCAAGCTCTCCGTTGTCTTGGCACAGCCCAAGATATGTCCAAATTATGAAATAATTAGAAGCTAATTTTCTTGGAAGAAAATAAAATCCTCAGGGAGACTGTTGCGTAGGAGAATGGAAGCAACACAGTGCTTCGGTTCAGGTGTTACGTAGTCAGTCAGGGCTACACCTTCCTGAGAGCACTGGTGAATGACAAATTCACCAGGCAATATTCAGCGGGGTAGTAATATCTGATGTGTTGAGTTGATGGGATCAGGGGAAATGCTGATTGCTCCACTGAGGTAGGAAATGGAGAACTGTCCTAACAACACTCCAGCAGTAAGCTATCAGACAACTCACTGGGAGATCATCAAGCCCTACACTGGGTTATCATAAAAAGGATAAACTCAAGCTTTGCAAATACACAGATAAATGTGACTCTACCTCAACTGCTTTGCAATGAAAATGTTTTTTTTTTTTTTTCTTTTCTGTTCTCACTGATTTGCTTCCTGACATTTGTTTTGGTTCCAGCTTGATATAAACAGCTTTGCAACTAAGAGTCCTTTTAGGCTCTTGTATGGAGTTTGCATTTAAAGCTTGAAATCAATGGGAAGAAAATGTTTTCAATGCCACCTGGGCTTAAATTCAAATGTTTTGATATAGTGCTACAAATTCCAATGCACTGCTGCACTTTCACAAAACATTTGGGTGGGTGGGGGTTAAATTCTGTGATTTTGAAGAATGAAAAAACCTTGCCATCTATTTTAAGTGTCACATTCAACAGCTGTACATTTATTTTCCATGAAGAAAACTATTTGTTTACTTTTTTTTTTGAGAGAGAGACATGGACTGCCAGTAAGACATAGTACTGTTGTATGCATTTCTAACATTGGCATTTAAAAATGATTTATAGGTATATATTTGTGAATTTATATGCATGTGATCAAAGAACTATACTAAAATGTCAGTTACAAACAGAATGGCAGCCACTTTGGCAAGGTTTGTGAATCTTAAGAAAATAATCTTATGGAAATAATTGCTCAAGAAAGTGGAAATAGCCTAATAAGTCAAAGGCTCTCTATCCCTTGAATAATATATGTACACACACACACATATATATATATGTATGCATATTTAACACGGGATTTTTTTTCCAGTATGTGTTATCACCATACCTATTCCTGCTCCTCTTTGGAATTAGCTTTTTGTCCAATTTGGAATCCCAAGCAGCTATACCTAAATAACAAAAATCATGCTTAAAACATCAGGTCTTACTTACTTACAGGTTTACTTACTTTCTAAGATTTCACTTTATATATTAGGTTCTGTTAAATTCTAAGGAACGTGTTTTACCCGTGAATTGCTCAATAAACTGTGTCCACACAAAAACCTTTGAGTCCCTGCCGTTGCATAGCTGTATCAAGCACAGCGAAGATGGGAGCTCTAGAGGATACAGTGACCCAATGTTTCAAGGAGTTCAGGAAGATGTAGTGGTAACAGGTAAATAAATAAATGAAAGAATAGCTCTTGGTGATATTTTCACATGTGTTCATCCAGGTTGCTGCCAGCACAAGAGGAGCTGTACTTCCACTCAGTGACTTCCCTCATTCAGCCAGGGAGAGACCATTCACAACTAATATCAAAGGCCCCTGAAGCTCCCTCCTGGTCACTTCAGTGATCCTGGGAGGCTGTCACAATGCAGCTCCAGTGAACTTGACTCTAGAAGGAGCTCATATGTAAACACATGACTCTTTATGCTCCAATTTTGAATTAAAATGTTTAAGAAAGCTAACTCTTCACCACTTTTTGTTTTTCATTCTGCAAAGCATGGTGGGCTAGACAGACTCCAAATAAATATCCAAATTTCCTTTCTGGAACTGACATGACAATATATTAATATGCTTGTGTTTTCTTTATGCTGGCTGTTGATTTGGAGGCCTCAGAAGAAACATGCTATGCAGAGAAGTGACTCAGATTTATTTTTTCTCCTCCACTTTTAGACTTGGACAGAACATGCATCTCTTTGCTGTAGAACTTATTTCCTTCACATAATGCAGAGACTTTCAGGACTTCTTTACCAGATTGGGTTGCTGATAAAGGCATGTCAATACCACAGCCCACAGGGCTCCACAACAATGCACTGTACTCTCACTGTCATTTTCGCCTACGCCCATATGATGGGGAGATATGGAGAAAGTGACTGAAGTTTTCAGCGGGACCTGGTTTGCTGTTACATCAAAGGTTCAGTAATGCGGGCTGGGCTGAAACTTATGACAACTCAGGAGCCTTAGTCTCTAAGCATGGCTTCGTGGGATCTCCATGCAGACAGTTTTCCTTCATTGTTGTATTCCTGCCATTTTACTTACTGTTAATTTAATAATAGCCATATTGATGAGTCATAAAGCTGTCCCTGACCAGCCATAACTCATTCTCTTGACCCTGGAAGAAAATCAAAAATGTTCAATTTCTCTGCTCTCAAACTTCATTTGCACATTTTGCTTTGCTCATTGGTGATGAAGTCTCCATAATACAATCTCCAGCAAACCTCCAAATATGAACAACATCAGAGTGAATCACTAGACACCATGCACTACAGAAGAAACTGCAGAGTTAGTCCTGATTTAGTGGTTCCACTTCCTGAACATGTTAAGGTAATTAAAATATATATGTATTGCCATGCAGTCCTGTTCACTAATGGTAAGAGATTAAAAGCTAGTCTTTCCTCCCCCACTGAAGACAAAAATCCTAGAAATCTGACCGAAAAGAAAAAAAGACCTAACAGTCAAAAGGCAAATACATTAAACAAAATTTTGAATTCTAAACCATATCTACTGTACAACAAAGCTCAAGAGACTGTTTTAACATATCAGCCATTCCTGAGCTTCCAGAGAGTTGAGCCGATATCGTGGGACCGTACTGTCTGATCCCATCCTGTCCTGTCCCTCAGCTATATCTCCCTTAACAACATCTGCAAGAAAAGACCATTTTTTATTGATTAGGTTATTTATGCCAGCTAAGTTACAGCTCTTTTGCCAGCTGTAATCTCTCCAGGACAATCAAGATTTCTCTTTTACGCCACCTGCAACTAGTAGGGAAAAGAGGTGTAACTCAGTAGAGGAGTCCCAGGCAATTGTCTTCCAGGCCCCAGTCCAGCCAGGCACTCAGTATTGAAGTGAAATTTTGACTTTAATGGAGAAAGTTAAGCTAATACTGGCTTCCAGTGGGTAAAAACTCCTCCAGTACTTTGCTTAAAAACACACTACTACAACAGAGCAAAAATGGAAACATTTCTGCCATATCATTTTTGCCAACATGTTTCACAATCAGCCTTGCAAAAAACTGCCACAACAACAGGAAACAAAAGCTTGCTGTCTACCCTTTCCCGTATTTTAAGACTTCAATATGTCTGTGATGAAGCAAACTGGTCACTCAGTCGCACTTGTCAGAGGTGCCAAATGCAAAACACTTCTAAATACATACACAGTTTAATTTATCAGCGCAAGAACTGTAAGGCAATCTAATGTGGGACTTTATCACCAAGAAACAAGTGGTAAGAAAGTGTGATTCAAAATACCATGGACCTGACCAGATTCTAATTGAAATAGTGCCCTTGGTAGATTTTAGCAATGCTGCACAGACCACGTATTCCTCTTTCTGTTGTCCTGTAACATGAGCAGCCACAGCACTGCTAGCACCTTTGCTTTTCCTTCTTCTTCTGACTTCAGCACAGGAAGATGACCAGGGTGTGATCCAGCAGCCTTGGAGGTGAGGAGTAAATCTACTGAACCCAACATCTCTTCAATCAGATCTTTAATGAGCAAACCTGGTAGAGAAATGGCTTAGAAACATACATTAAAATTGAATAAAAGATATCACAGCACCTTTCCTTTCCTTTCCTTTCCTTTCCTTTCCTTTCCTTTCCTTTCCTTTCCTTTCCTTTCCTTTCCTTTCCTTTCCTTTCCTTTCCTTTCCTTTCCTTTCCTTTCCTTTCCTTTTTCTTGCTAGGACAGAGGCTGATCTGTGTGCCAAAGGCCTCTTTCTGTGCAGAAGCCCCCACGATGATCTGGCTATAAGCTAACAAGCTGACTGCAAAGGAAAGTTTTTTGACTACATTGAAAGACTGCACACATTTTCCGCCATGGTTTGTTTATGATATAAATGATGGCTTAAACATTGTTCTTCATTGAAAATAGTCCAGCTGCCCATAATCTGGCATTGATTTTCAGTGCATATTTTGCAGCTTTTAAATGCATTCTTGGCAAGAAAGTTAGAAATTTTAGCCTATGATATTAAAATCTGCAACTGGACTTGAGTGTGGAAACATTTTTCCAGGTCTTCAGTATGCTCCACTTCGGGAATCTCCATTTTGGTCCTGGGATGTATGTGAACATTGCGTTTGAGACATCAGTGGGTGTGAAGAGCACCACGGCACCAGCAGCACCATTTTTCTGAAGCCACTAACAACAGGAGGGCCTCTGGCTTCCTGTGGCAGTGTGCATCTTCGGATTTGCTCTCCCAATTTATGAATAAATTATCACTACATTCATGTAGTTTTGAAGTTCTGGATGATTCATTGTAAACATACAGTGAAATATTTATAATTCTTAAAATATCTGACCCTCAATTTTATAATTCAGTTCAATCTCTTCATTCTTATGCCTAATCAATAAACTAAAACATAAAGGCAAAAAGAAAAGCACTGCCCTGCTGTGAGTGGTGACTAAACTTACTCATACTCTGAATTCTAGTGTATAGTTTAGACTCCGCTGAATTACAACCATTAACGTTATGAGTAGCAGACTTATCTCTTTACTGATGTTAACGTTAGCACGGATTTCAGGCATTCAGTGTAAATTATGGCTTATTTAAACAGTATCCTTAATTTATATCTGCAAATAATAAACATCCAAACAACAATAACTACACCAAATGACACTGTTTTCAGAAAAATAATCTACAAATATATCTGAAAATTGTTGTGCTATAATACCACCCCATTTTCTTCCCTCAAAAGGCTTAAAATGCCAGGCTGAAACCTAGTAGAATGAGTTTGTTTACACAAAGTCTGGACATAATGAGTTTGAAAGATCTAACAACAGAGAGCCCTGAAAAATCTCAAAACGGGTATTGTATTTCTGGTTTGAACACAACACGGGTATGATGTATCAGTCTTTTTGTAAGAGCTCTGTGCATATCTCATTAAAAAGCCACTACACTGTAATATCAAAAAGAGAGTAACTATTAAAACTGGAGTCTTTGCAATCAATACATTGCAGTTAGGATGGAAATAACCATTAGATTCTGGCCCAATAGGTGCAATATTATTAGGCTTTTAAGGCAGCAAATAAAGTAGCTGTTAAAGGCAGCTTGCCCTGACAGCAGTGGAAGGGGAAGAGGCAAGGTTTACTCATCAGCACATCATTAATTTGTATTTTTGTTTAGTCTCCAAACAAACCTTGCGTGCTTTTCAGATCCAGAGGTGGCTGATATTAACTGAAATATTCCTGTTGACCTCAATAAGCATTACATTTAGTCCTTAAGAAACAGCCAGTTTTGCCAGAAGTTGAGAACCTTAGTTTCTTTCCTTTCTCTCTCAATCTTTTCAAGGCTCAGCTCTGCAGCAGCTGACAAATACAGAGAAACCCTGAGCTCAGTTTCCAGCTGGTGCAATTCCTGGTTTGAAAGGATTTTCACCCGCAGATAATTCTGTCCGATCATCTCATTCTATAGTAGATTTGAGTCAGTATTGCCTGTTTGACCTCATAGCCAAAAGTGCACATGGCTTCACTGAGTCAATGTAAACTGCCAGGGATGGAGGACATCTTTGGTACCTCATAGTGTCAAATCAGAACAGGGCTTGGACTCAAGCTTGCTGATCATGAACAATACTTGTGTGTTGATTCATGTGCTGGCTTGAATCTGGAGCATGGCAACTGGATTCTGAGGCAAAGAGCTCAGACATGGGAAGACCTGGGAGCCCTCACTCCCCTCCTGCTCCTGCAGATGCTATAAATGAGCCTCTGCAGCCTGGCCCAGGAAGCTTGGCCCCACGCTTGAGTACTGTTGCCAAAGACAGTGTCTCAACATGCAAAGGACTGAGATTTGTGCTGGGTGGGTGACAACAGCAACACAGGCTTTTCTCCACCACTGACTAACATCAGGAAATGCTTCACCCTTAATCAGAGATGACCTGAAAAGATCACAGCTTAATTTTGCTTTTTGAGAAATCCATCATGAGATGGACTGGAAAAGTTCAAGATGTTGAATGAGGTTTCAGTTTGGGTTAGCTGCATAATGGGAAAACAAGGATAATTTAACTTTTACAAAAAAAAAAAAAAAAAAAAAGCTTGTCAGGTTTTGTTTCCTTCTACCAACATTAGCCAGGGAGGTTTAGATCTTGTTTGCACGCAGAGTCTGGGGAGAAGGGTGGATGGAAAGGTTCCACTTTTGGCCTCTTTTTCTCACCAAGCTGAAAATCAGTAATGGATCACTCAGACAATTTCTTTCTCTTTGAAACTAACACTATCTCTGCCAGGCAGATGTACAACACAAATGCAAGCATCAAGAAGTTTGATAATAACCCTATGGCATTCTACATATTCTGTGAGCTTTATGGATGCTTTCCCATAAACACCAGAGAGACAGTTGAATTCTAAACTGATTGTGTGCATTGGTTTTAATTTACTCCCTCCTACTTCACTCCATTCATCTCCTGCTCCTGTTGCTCTCTAAAGTTTGACAACTTCTGTTCTATCTCTGTACTTCTCTTCTATACTTTTTATGCGTAATTGGATTACTGTTTTTTTTTTCTTTTGAGCATTTGAATATTTTTCCTGTTCTCCTTTCTGATCCTGTTACAATTCCCTAGATTTTATTTTGTTCTTGTAGTTCATGTGGCATTTGGTTTCCTAGTTGATAGTTTTCTTTGCATCTCTGTTTCTTCTTTTTCCCTGACTCATTCAGCTCTCCACTTTTCTCCAAAGGCTGGTTCCTCATTCTGAGTTTTATTCCAGTCATTTCTCCTTTATCACTGCCATATCGCAGTGTGAGCAAGAGTTTCCAAGCAACTCTCAGAAGTCATAAAGAGGTACCCTTCATTGAAAACTACATCACATCTGTATTTGAACTTTCACAGAGTGCCACCTCCTCTAATAACAAGGAAAAAAAAAAAAAAAAAAAGGATGAAAGTTTATTTTGAATGGAAAGTATACTATTTTAACTGCACCAGATTTCTTGGAAAGTATAACCGGCTAATATCTGTGAAATGCTTCCAGCATTAAGAAATCATGCCAAAATTGAAAAGCGCGAGTTGAATATGAGCAGATTTGGAGCTGCCCTGTAATGATTAAGAAAGCTGAATGCTGACCTGCTCACTGGAATAGTTACTGGCAGACAGAATGATTTTGTTTATTAGCAGGAAAAAAAACAACAACCAGAACAGAAAAAAATAGGGACAGAAAAGTCACTTCTGTATGGACAATGGAACATTGTTTAGAGGCAATAACAGGACAAGAAAAAGCCTAGGTACCAAGGTAGAATAACAGTTTTAAATGTAGTGTGTTCTCAAGAGAATTATTCTGGAAACCAGACTGAGACAAAGGCACCCTTTGGCTGTCTAAAGAAGTCAAGCTTAGACTGCCAGCCTGCATCTGGTTGGGACCTTACTGTGATTACAAAGAGCTAAAACTTTAATAAAGTGTGGAGCCCATTGGTAAAGCTAAACACTTGCGTGTGCAGGGCTGTTTTGCAGTGACTTAGATTTTTGTCTGAGCTGATTCAAGAGCGAAATCTCATAGCTTCTGCTGAATTATTCCTCTGAATATTTAAAATATCTCAAAGTTTCCTAAAGAAGTTTTAACATACCATTTAGGCTTTCTTATTAGGTTAGAGAGACCAGTGTCTTTCCCACATGAAATTTCCCTCAAACAATCAAATTCAGGCAAAGAATTTCTGTGTTCATGCCAATAACCATTCCCAATGGACAGAGCAAGAAGACAAGAACAAAAAGAAATTGGCCCTTGGGGAAAAATAATAAATAAATAAATAAATAAATATGCTCTTTACAAAATTACTGTTAAAGAATAGTTAATAGAGCACAGAAAAGCCGTGTGAGCATACTCCAGCCAGATATGCATATTTTTCACATTTTTAATGCCTTCTCTGATGATCCTTAAAAATCTCAGTTCTCCATTAGCATCCAGCCTTTGAGTCAGCAATCAAGAGGGAATAATTCAGAGCTGACATCACAGGCAACTTCACAGTTTAATGTCAGCAGATGACAGGGAAAGGAGAGACTTGCATCAGGTTTTCATCAAACTGTGTTTAGAATTTATCGTAGGTTTCTAAACATAGGTTTGACCAGTCCCACATTTGGCACCAAGTCCAGCCTTTCACAGCCTGCACTGGAAGGGATTTCTGTGACTTGATTTCTTCCTTGTCAGATGCTGTAACTGTTTTTAGGTGACTAATGAATATTTTAATCTGATCTTCTAATCTCAAAGTATGTTACATGCCAAAGAATAATAAGATAGGGGAGAGTATGTTACAAAATAGATGATTTCATTGAAAATCAGAATTCCTTGCCAAATTTCACTGTAGCTAATCTTCTGCAATATGCCAAAAATATCAGACAAACAGGCGTCAGCTATTTCCTTTTCTTCCTCAAACTGACCACTGAGGCCACTAAACTAGCATGCATAAGCATACACTTTACACATGTTAACTGAAGTGTTTGTCAACAAATTACATTCCTTTCTCCATTAGCTGGTCTTTGGTCAACCATCTTGAGTTATTATACAAGAATTAGTATCAGATGAGTGGTTTGCTTTTGCATCTCCATCCATGCCAAATTGAAATGGGTAAAGAAGATTCACAATAGAAGAGGTTCTGTTTTGTTTTTTAAGATCTGGTATACAGATTTTCACAGAATCACAGAATCTTTTGGTTGGAAGAGACCTTCAAGATCACCTAGTCCAACCTAACACCTAACACTAACAATCCCTCCACTAGACCATGTCTCCAAGCTCTGCATCCAAACGTCTTTTGAATACCTCCAGGGATGGTGACTCGACCACTTCCCTGGGCAGCCTGTTCCAATGGCTCACAACCCTTTCAGTAAAGAAATTTTTCCTAATATCTAACCTAAACCTCCCCTGTTGCAACTTCAGCCCATTCCCACTCGTCCTATCACTTGACACATAGGAGAAGAGAGCAATCCCCACCTCCCTACAGCCTCCTTTAAGGTACCTGTAGAGAGCGATCAGGTCACCCCTGAGCCTCCTCTTCTCCAGACTAAACAACCCCAGCTCCCTCAGCCATTCCTCGTAGGACTTGTTCTCCAGACCCCTCACCAGCTTCATTGCTCTTCTCTGGACCCGCTCCAGCACCTCGATGTCCTTCCCGTAGTGAGGGGCCCAAAACTGAACACAGGACTCGAGGTGCGGTCTCACCAGAGCCAAGTACAGGGGGACAATCACTTCCCGAGTCCTGCTGGCCACACTGTTCCTGATACAAGCCAGGATGCTGTTGGCCTTCTTGGCTGCCTGAGCCACTGCTGGCTCATATTCAGCCGACTATCAACCAATACACCCAGGTCCTTCTCTGCCAGGCAGCTTTCCAGCCATTCATCCCCCAGCCTGTAACACTGCTTGGGGTTGTTGCGTCCCAAGTGCAGGACCCTTTTAGTTCACTCCATCAAAAGATAAAAAACCTTGAATATATCTTGGATCCATAATCATTTTGAATTCTTCTAGTTTTTAGATCTTTTCTCATCTAGGATCCTACCTGCAGATTATGACTAATAATTCATAAAACAAGAGTTTTCATATGCAGTTCCTGCCAACTAGTATACAGTTATAAATGTCACTGATGGTAGCTGAAGTTTCATCTGCATTCCGAAGAATGAAGTGTAGCCTCTGTCCATTGAAATTTCATGACAAGTCTAAGTAACAACATCTAACTATTTGAAAGCTCTGGTCCAGAATGAAGGTTTGAAGCATGTATGGAACTGCTTTTTCTTCCACAGTACAAAGAATATCTTCTTTTTTTTTTTTTTTTTTTTCCAGAGCAATGAGCATAATCCTACCTTCTATTTAAAGCATGAAGTTTATTATCCCAGTTTTTCACTTACATTTTTCTATAATGTCACTTAATCCATTTCACTGAAAAGAGGATTTAGCAAGTGTAGCGCATATCAGATTTCATGATAGACATAGTACTTTTTTCTTTTATTAGTGAATACAAAGATATTTCTTTTTGAAGCTGGTTATAAGTGGGAGCTGAATGAAGAGGAGATTTCCTTTTTTCCAACTACTGTACAGAGCCTTGTGTCTACAAGTGTGTTGGAGAAAGATCAGAGGAATATTCATGTAGTGTCGTGCATATGTACAAAATTTCTAATTGGTTAATCATACATTATGCAAACTTGTCAAACATCATGTTAAAAGTATACCAGAGTTTCAAAAATGATGAATTATTATTAATCCTTCTGAAATTCCCAAAGCAGGTAAAATATGACTGAATTAATCCTCATGATGATTAAGTAAAGACAGGCAGTATCTCACTTTGAAAGACAAGAACCATCATTTTCCACAAGGATTTCTCTGTTTGAATCTTCAGTAATAAAATTCCTGATATGGATTCTTAAGAGGTATCAAGAATCTAGAAACTGTAGTATGCTAGATGGAGTGCTGTGTATTGTCCTCTACTGAAAAAGTGGGAAAAGAAACAGCTTTTGTGACTACAGGAACAGGCACACGCACACACACAAACCTGGCAGAATTAAAGTTATGGAGGGAAATATTGACCTAAGTGGGTTTTCCAACATCAGGCCAGAACCCTGACACAGCTTGGCTGGCAAGTCAGGCCTCCCATCTCCACAACTTAACCATGAAAACGTAGCTTAGACTATCCTAAACTATGTTCTAGGGCTGAGAAACTTCTGTATTGATCACAGCTTCTTTGTAATAGTCCCTCCAAATATTAAGTGGTGTTTTAATGCAAAATATTTTTTCCCATGTACCTGCATTTTTTTCCTTCATTATACGTGGTTTTCTTGATTCTTCAAATAGATGTACTCCAGTTTCATTACCCAGTAGCTCACTCTTCAGTTACGTATTCCCAGAAACACATGAATAAAGCCCCCTCATCTTTGGCCTCACGGTGCTGCCTCCGCACATGTGGAAGTAAGAAATGAAAACAGCAGTCTCCAGAGAAGCCTTGCCAGCCTGACTCTGCCTCCTGCAGAGGACAAGCCTGTAACGATATGAAAGTTTCAGCTGTCAGGTTATCAGAGTAGAGGGAGAAGGCAGGAAGGTGGAAGATGTTATTTTGTCTCTCCTTGAAAATTTCCTATGACCCTGGGAGGCAATCTAAGCTACAAATCTAAAGGTCATAAATTCTCAGCCACACTTGCTCATGAATCCTGTAATTTTGAGTACTTCAGAATCATCACAGAACAGTGGCACATCTGACAGCTTTGGCAGGAGAAACCAATCCTTCAGTCTTCGCACAAAATCGTTTCAGAGGCAGTGAGGCTAGGACTAAAGTCTGTACGATACCACAGCAAAACCTCTCTTATTTTGTTACAGTTGAGAAACACCTGTATTCGCAGATAGAGTGAAAGCAATTTCACAGCTCTCTAAATCCAGGATGGTCAGTCATCCCGATAATAAGACTCATAACAAAAATATTCACAAGGCTGAAACCCCCTGGATGCATACTATGTACATTAAAAATTCAAAATTGGGGAATTTGGGGGGAAATTAATTGGCAAGAAGTGAAAGTCCTCCTCCAGGTGTCCTCCCCAGCTCACTGAGCAAGTGTCTGTGTCCCAGTACAGTTCAGGAACTGTGTTTCAGACATCTTTTAGGCTTCCTTCCTCCCACAGCCCTGCTTCCAGGAACACAAGGTACACCCTGTGAGGAACTGCTCTGAAACAGCTCAAGTGCAACATGAGTTTCAGGAGCTATAATTTAGTTTCCTTTGCTCTTGTAGTCAGTGCACAAAAAGGGATTTCTGATGATACAAATGGAGCCACTGAATGCAAATGATGAAGGCCGCAATTTTCTACATCACGAGGTCACACATCCATCCAGTCTCCCAGGCTATTCAAACAGGGGTGCCTTCTCACCACAGCTCTAGTTCTGAAGAATCATCTAAGAGAACGGTTGTTGGGCTGCAGGTGTTGGGAAGCTCTTCTATGTGGCAGTCCACAGAGAAAGCATTTCCACCTTTAACTGTAGTCAGCACAACAACTGAGCTGGAAGACAGCCATGCTCCTGCAGATGGGCAGGAGAAAATCAAAAATCTAAAGAAAGGCCAAAAACAATTTTTGGGGGGAGGGATAACATTATACTTGTGGAGTGTCAGATTAATGACCTTAAAACTTTCAGAGCAGACAAAGTTAAGTACAAGCTTAAACTAAATGTAGTTCACAGTTCAACATAATTAGTAGTAGATACTGAAGAGAGTCCTAATGTGAAATTCAAGGGTAGACTCTTTTTGCATCACATCTCAGTATCACCTGTTTATAATTTGAAGCATAACAACCTGACGACATTTTGATGTTTCTGTAGTTATTTGGGGGATTTTTATTCCTTGCAGGAATTCTGCCTGTTTCTTTCCCTAGGATACAGAAAGATATTCTGCTACAATACATTCTTGAGTCTCTGTTTCAGCAAAGAATTTGTTTTGAAATAAGCCTTTGCCTGTCAACTTGCACATTAGCTCACATTTGAGAATCAAAGCTAATTTTCAGATGACTTCAGATGATACACACTGCCTGGAAAATTTTCCAATTTTGGGGGAAGAAAATAGGAAGAAGAAGCCCACATTGGTTTAGAGCTTGGAGCCTATAGGACCCAGTTTCAAGTTCTAGCATGCAGCATATTCATTATAAAATTACAACCCCTGTAAAGCATAGTTTGCAGGAGCCACGGCAGACTATCATCTAACCAGATGGAGACAAAGTGTAGAGCTATAACAAATCAGTAAAGTAAAGTTGTATGACAGACTGTGGGCTGCACAAAGACTTTCAGTGCTTACACAGTTTCTTTGTTCTAACTCTAGGGTTACTAACAGCTTTGGCTTCCAAATAATTAAAAACTACTGTAATTATCCTCATTAACTTCACCCTCTAACATAAAAAAAATGCCTGGCTTCAAAAGATGGTGATATAACGAGGGTAGAGTGTGATGGACATTACTACTTTGCTTCCAGGCACCTTGGAGGAACAAATATAAGTTTATACTCATTTTTTTGCCCTGTTTAGGTCTTACTACACTTCCTCTGTGGTCGCCTTGCCCTGTGTCTATGACGACAATCAATGATAATGGCAGACTACAAACAATTCAGCTGCAGATTTACAGGGTAAAAAATGGAGAGCAATAACACACCATAAAAACAGTATTGGGGGAGGCTGTTCATGTAACCCCATCCCTGTCTTTTCTCCTCTCCTCATTACCCCAGGGAACAATTATGTTTAAGAATAATCCCCTGTTTTAACATATTTGAACAAGGAAAATTAAATCAGCTGCTTCCCTGGCTACAGATCCTGACGTTATTGGGAAATGCTTAATGAAGGCTCTTCTGAGTCCCTTCACACATCTTGTTAACTAAGAGTCCAGGGTTCACAGCTTCTAGTCTCAATAGCCAAGAAATGCCAGTTACCAATAATGCCTCATTCAGGGAACATATACAACTGAAATATTAGGCACAGTTAATGACTATGGTGGCTCCTAATAGGATGGAGTCTTCCCATATTGCAGATGTACAAACTGGGTAATACTCATTGCTCCTCATGGCTTTTTGCCTTGGCATAACTCTAGGTTATGAGGGGATGGGATGGGTGGACAGAGGCTTATGAAAGTCATTAGTGCAATTGAGCCAGTGGCCTGGATAAAAGAGTGCATTGTTCCTAAGTCCTTACCCTCACTATGCAAAAAGGAACCTCAAGATTATTTTTTTTCTTTAAGATTAAAGAAGAAGAAGAAGAAGAAGAAGAAGAAGAAGAAGAAGAAGAAGAAGAAGAAGAAGAAGAAGAGGAGGAGGAAGAAGACTGGGCAAATTCTAACCAGCAGAAAGACAAGGACATTGAAGAACAAATATAGAAATCCTGGACCCTAGGAAAAAATTGCAAGGCTCTTGAGAGTACTAGGCTATATGCTAGCATTAAGCCAGCCTGTGTCATACATAGAACAAGAAATGAGGACAGACCCACACCCATTGAACTCACAGGAAAACATTCTGTTGATTTCAAGGGGATAGGGCTAATATAAATGTGGCTTCCTTAACCAAACTTCAGTTTTCTTAGCATGGCAGTCTTTTGCCACCTATTTTTACATGCACATTTACTTTATATAAAATATAAATACATTGTCCAACACTGCCTGTTAACAAATACTAAATGGAAACCAAATCAGTAGTTTCCTGTATCTTATTCTGACCTGACAATGCAAATAACTGAGAATCCTTTTCAAATTGTGTTTTACACACATATGTATAACCACACCATTGTTGTTATACAATTTTACTCATAAACTAGGAAACAGACTCTAGCAGTCATGAAAACACAAGACAACTAGCACTCTTAACGTGGTCTAAGTCAGTCTGAGATGATGCTGAGGATTCTGCACTGCTTAACCTGTTTTATCTGGAGATATCTTAGGATTTCTAAGAAGTGTTTTTTGGTTGGTTGGTTTTGTTGTTTTGTTGTTTTTTTGTTTTTCATTTTTTTTTCACCCAAGATAGTGGAAATATGCTACAGATAGCTGCAATTTTGGTAGCTGTACAGTACTAAAAAAGAAGACCCATAATCTAATATTAGCCACTGAAAGGTGAAACAAAGTAACCTGCCTCCTAGTTCTGATTGACCTAAAGTAGTGCCTGTGATCTGGTGCTGGAGTGATTTTGGAGAGCTCAGGGGTTTCTATATGCTCTAGATGTGGGCTGTTGTTTAAGGTGCCACCAAAGAATATTCTCTTGGTGAGATCTGACAGAGCCTGGGAGTTTTTGTGCGTCAAGAGTGGTACAAAGAGGCTGGATTGCAGAGGGAAGCTACCCCCTTGCCTACAAGCATTCAAGATAACCAGAAAGAAAGCAAAGCCAAAGATTTTACTTCAGTTTTCCATGGGTGTCTGATCTCAATTGATTCACCAGTAATTAGAAATGAGAAATGTCAAGATAATCTAAACAAAAGCAAAATACTATCTGTACCATTCTTCTTGGACTTGCAATCTAAATTCACAGACTAAGTTGAAAATCACCTAAATAAACACATCTGTTAAGCTAACATTTTCCAGTGATAGCAGTCTTAATGTTGTGAAATGTGTTTGATGTGTTCATGTTACAAAGACCAGTTTCCAAAATGTTACTTTCCAACTCTTTTTTAAGTGTAAACTGACCTTTTTCCTGTTGGCTCTGTGGTGGCCAAGATATATTTCATTTAATACTGGCTAAAGCTAGAGGTAAAATGTTAAAATACTCTAGTGGTTTTACATGTACATTGGAAAGAAAATACTGTGAGGGTTGCATGCTCTTTATTATAGCTCAGTTTGGAGAGCAGGACCAAAAAGCTTAGCTCTGTTAAATGTCTTCTAAAGTCACACATTGAAATAGATTACTTTGGTCAATAGCTAGGTAGGAAATATTATACTTTAAAAACAACAACAATAACAACAATAAAAAAAACACCATTGGCTTTTCTGAGCTCAAAGAGAAGTTTATCAATTACATGAGGTGATAATACAGACTCCGGGCCAGGGCTAGCACTGACACATAATGCAAAGACACATCTGCAAGCATTTGTGCCTGTGTCTAAGTAGAGAAATCAAAATGTCTAAACATGTTCTTTTTGAAATCAGTGCAAAAAAACTTCTATTTTCTTTAAGGGTGCAATATCAGGTTCCTCCTGAGAAGAACAGAAGCATGACCTGTATGGTGATAAGCGAAGATTAGCTGGGCAAAGGGTGATCAGAGGAGGGAGATGGTACTTGAACTTAAAAAGCCACTTCTGCAATGGCTTTTCCTGCATTTCTTCTGGGTAATCACATGGATTACCAGCTATGAACAGCCCACCTGCACCATTTTAATCTTCACTCTTAGATTTGATCCCCAGTTACTGGGGACAGATCTAAATTGAAACCTCAGAAAAATGGCTGAGAGGGCAGACACTGTTTTTTTACTTCTCCCAGGCTTGGAGAGACTGGCCTAACAAAAGGTCAACACCTCTTTGCAAGTGGATAGTTGAAGAAAAAGAGTCTTTCATTTCTATTTTTCTTCTGAATAGAATAGAATAGAATAGAATAGAATAGAATAGAATAGAATAGAATAGAATAGAATAGTTCGGTTGGAAGTGACCTACAAAGATCATCAAATCCAACTGCCTGACTGCTTCAGGGCTTCAGCATCTATGTCAACTTTGTTACTTGTGTGAACCAAGTGAGCTCACATTATTAGAAATCCCATGTCCAAGAATCATCCCAGTAATTTCCTTTTAATCAGATCTAATGTACTATTAACTTCTTTGCTAAAAAAAAACAGCAATTGCACCTTAAATACTATTGATATACAGTCATGACAGCTCGTTTTTCCCCTTAGCCTCTCAAAACTTGATGAGGCTGAAAGGTTTATACTTGCCAGGCTGCCACCAGACATTGACATTTACTAAGTCAAAAATAGGAGACATGATTAGTGATGTGCTGTCATTAAATACCTAGAATGATCTCATAAACTCTCCAGTCCACTCATATTAAGAGCTGTAATAAAATTCACTCATTAGAGCACAGAAGATAGACAATAGTCTGACATTAAAGCACTTTAATCCTCTTGCAGTACAGAAACTGCAGCACTTAAGTTTAAGGTCATCTGCTTTTACAAGGCTTGATATAATTTGTATATAACTAAATAAACCAGAGAGTATTGTTAATACTGATTATACAGAGCATTCAATGGTATTTTCCATGCCAAATGAAGATAAATTCATGTATTCATGGAACACATGGGAAACATGGACTTGTCCACAATTAACTGAATTCAGCAAGAAAATTGCAGTCAGAAATGACTCTGGAGTGATGCCAGACAGTGACACCAACTGTTTGGGGGTTAAACTCTTGCAAGATGAATCAAGATGTCTGATCAGTACCGAATTTAAATTGAAAGCTGCTTTTAATCTCTCACCCACGTCCCCCACAAATAATGTCCTAATTAATGTGGGAGACACACCTCAGCTCTGACAGCACTAACAGTAATGTGCAACTTCTCTTAACAAAGTCCAAAAGCCAAAAGGCAGGAGAGGTCCTGGGGGACAAGTCACCCTGCTTCAACTGCTTTTCAGGCCTCCCAGCTGGGATGTTAAGGACTTGAGCAATGGAGGTGGTGGGTAACAAGGGCACAAGAAAAACAGAAAATATGAGAGCTGTAAGTCTTCATCAGAAAGCAAGTGAAAATGATGATTGTAGGTCGAGAATGGGTAAGACAAAAAATGTGCAAGGGCTGAGACCAAAACAACAAGAACACAGGAGATAGTAAAGGCAAAAATATCAGATGAGTCAAAAGGTGGCCAGAGAAAAAGGAACAGGGCATGAGTCACAAACAGGTTCTCTGACATCAAAAAGTAGATGGGAGGAAAAAGACACCCAAATGGTGAGAAACAATTCCAAAAATCAAAGAAATTAAAGGAGATGCATTTTAGATCTGTAATTTGGAAGTCATTAAATTTCTTAAGAAAGCAGTTAATTGAAATTTACAGGTCAAATTCCTTCACTGAAAACATCAGATGCAGCGATGCTGGAAAGCTGATTGTGCCAGTTTTGCTAGCTTACATGACGTCCACTTGGTGTAAGAAGGTAGGGGAATTGATAGCAAAAATTTTTCCCAAAGACAGAATATTCCATTTCAACACTTTTATGAGTGTTTCCATGAGTGTTTTTTTTCATTTTAAAATGAAAATGTCTTTTAAAAATGTCCTTCAGTTTTGGTTATTTGATCAGGAGTTATTTTTTTAACCTTCTAGTCCTTTAAAAAATGGAGGATTTTATTTTGGATATTATCTGACAGGATTTTAGCAGCTGTAAAAATAGTCAAAAATTTCTTCTGTCCATGCAGCCAGAGAGTAGCAGAAACCTGTATGAGATTACTTTTCTTTCCTCTTTTAACTGCCAGTGACCCAAAAAGGGGGGGTGGGGGGGTGTCAATCATTCATTCAATTCTAATTCAGAATATTTTGAGCCTGGTGTTCTCTCATAAAACCTTTTGAGCTCCTAGTTAGATTCTGATTGCGTTTGATCTGCTCTGGAGAAGGCCCACAGATTATAAACTCTTTCTGACAAGGACTCTTATTTATTTACTGCTGCTTGGAGTTGCCTTAGGGCAGCATCACGTGGTATGGGAGGCCTGAAAGATTGCTGAAGATCCCTTTCCCAGCCTTGTCCATGTTTTGTTACATAATTTAACAAAAACACAAATTCCATAACTTCCAAATGTTTTTTGGAAATATTTTATTTTGTTCAGAAAAACTGAAAAACACTCTTAATTGAGTGCTTCTTGAAAACATTTCAGCTACATATACCCACATATTATGAATGTCGTACTTCAAAATTCGTCTTTATTATGCTTTTTCCTGATGATTAAAGTAATTATCAACAACTTCATACCATTGCTGGCTACTTCCATGCTTGTGCTCCAGGAAAATAACCGTGCTGTACTGAACTGGGATCCTAAGGTTCAAAGACAGAAGCAAGAACTGTGAGAACTATTTTAATAGCTCTCCTCTTGGTACAGTAATGTAGGAGTTTTGTCAAGCCTGGATTTGCAGTTTTGACTGAATGACTTGACAGACTACAGTACTGAAGTATGCTAAGAGAAAGATAATACCTCACTGAAAAGAGAATGAACTATTTCCCCATTTATTGGAAGTTGCCCTGTTTAGATTGGCCCATTTTTCTTAGGGATCTGTGAACTCCGCTACAAAGACTGTTAATGATATAATTTCTAGCACTGTAGCTAGCTGCAAGCAGCAATCTGTTATGGGAGGAGAAAAGCATAAAACAGAGACTATTGGATTGTATTTTTAGAAATTAGAAAATCAGCCGTATCTTTTATGATGTGAGCTGATTCAGTTACAGTTAATACAGCTATATAGATTAATCCTTTTGTATTGAACAGTTTTTACAAATGAAAGGGCTTAATTTTTCTGTGACCATCTATCTTCTCTGTTGACAGTTTTTCTTCCAGAAATGCTGAAGTTGAAAATGACCATACTGAGAACCATATGTTGAAAATAGGTGCTTTGTTAGAGGAAAAATGGGAGTGCTCATGCAGACACAATAGGCTATTATTTAGTGTTCATAAATTAATGAATGCATTTCTTGGAAAGCTGTTGTTGCTGAAAGGCATGGTAGCAATGTAGGTGGTCTTCCAAGTGTAGTAGTTGTTATCAACAAATTTTAGTAAGGAAGGTATTGTGAAGCAAAAGATGTTAGAAAATAGATTTGGTGACTAAAATGATGTTTTATGGATAAAAGCTTGCAAACAGGCTAATTCATACTGCAGTAACAAGCTCCATGTCTTGGGAAAATTCAGAAAGAAAAAGGATACTCAAGACCAGATATTGACATACTTTTCCAGGCTAGTCAGTCTTCCAAATATGCATACATGCATATATATACAAAGTTTGACAAGGAGGAAATGCTGCAACGTTTTCTGTTGAATGCTTATTTTGTCGTATTTAGCAATTTCTGTCTGTGATTTCACACAGGAATTCTGACCTAGATCTTAGAGTGACAGAGGTTTGTCCTCATTGATGATATGACTGTTTAAATATCAAGATTTCTAGATGTTATTCTAAACATGTTGTGTTCATATCTCATAATTTTATATTTTCCTAATTTCTGTACCCAGTTTTCTTGAGCATACAGCTCTCAGTATCTTTCAATGTCTTTCTTTCACTAGTGTCTTTAGGCTTCTGTCATACAACCTTTTCTTTTAGGTAATCTGTCAGTCGTTTTCTCCTAAAGAGTAATAGCATTCACTCAATTCCTTCTTAACATATATATTTCCTGGAAATGCTAATGTTAATCTGCTAGAGACAGACAGCATTTAGTGTAATAAGTCTGCACAACCTGAGAGATTAGACGCCCATCTGATCATTCCCCGCACTTTATTTATATCTCAGACAAGTATGTGTTATTTAACAGGGTGGTCCTCATGGTCTGAGAAGCATCACAGTCAGTACTAACAGTCTATAAAATATGGCTATAGTCTACATTTTAAAAAACAGTTTGTGATTTTGTGAGTCCAAGTGGATGTCTAATTTTCAGAGCAAGTGGTCCAGCCAGATCCCCACCAACATGAAAAGATTAACACGAGGAAATTAAAAGTTGTGAGACGCTGACTATTAGGTCAGTATAATCATAGGAACTGTCTTTCAGCGATGATAAATGAGAAATAAAAAAGAAAAAATACTTCTTTTGACAGATGAGTATAAATTATCTGCAGAATATTGGAAGGCATAATACTTTAGCTGTAATGGTTAAAAAGGAAAAGTACCAAATAAGAATAATTACTAAAATTACTATAATCTCATGGTATGGCTAACTAATGCATTTTATTATACCTTATACTTGGATATCAAGACAAAATGAAAACTTTTTCCTGGAGGAAATGGTGCATCTAAAGAAATTCTTATTAGTATTCCTTCTAAAGTGTGTACATTTTAAGTCCTAAATTTAATCCTGTATTTTACAACAGGGGATCATTCAGTTGCTGCTAATGAAAAAGAGGAATGAAAGAGCCTGCAGTTTTATATGGCTGCACGGCAGGGGTATACATTTTTAGTTGCCACAGGCACATTAGAAACTTTTTTTGCCTCATTATTTTCTAAACAAGTTGTCTCCAGTTTATGAGGAACTAAACTTGACCTGAACTTATAAGAGGTTTCGCTAGATATCCTAAAGCATCTGGTTTCCTCAAGCAATTCTTTGACAGCCATCACAACACTCTTCCTGTTAAAATCATAATTCAGGTATGAGAAGATGTTGGGAGTTACTATCAAGTGCAGCTACTTCTGTAAAAATAAATAAAGACTAGTATCCTGTGCACTAAGACTTATAAAAATCAACCCTGGGGACTTTTTCCTGCAGCCACTGGATCTGATCAAAGCTGCGAAGTATGGAAAAATTGTTAGCTACCTCAATAAAAGCAGGCCAGTCCCATGCTCCAAGGCTCTGCAACTCACTCCCTGGTGTCCTGCTACTATCATTGCTGGACTCCATCTACGTTTGCTGTCCACAGAGAAAGCTCGTCCATCAGACTTGGATGATTTCCATTTTCAGACGTGGCACTGCAAAATAATAGACTATAAAAGTAATTAATTTTGCTAAGTCACAGCGCTGGCTGTGAAATTAAATATATATATATATTATTAATGAGCATGTTTATTTGCAGATCACCTCTAATCCAGAGAAGATCAAGGCACTCACCACATTTTACAAATTAATTTACAAACCGTGTATCAGAGGGATCATATCACTTAGCAATGAAACCTTTGGAACAACATTTCTCAGATGAGAAGTGTAGAACAGAATATGAAGAAGGAATAATGTGCCTATTTAGCAGTACAGTGTCAGTATGTGCTGTGCCGACTGGAACTTGCCCAGGACTCCAAAGATAACTCCTCTAATCTTGTGAAAGCATCATAAGAAATCATGTCTGATGTTTCATTCAAAACATGAGAAAAAGACTGAAAGTACAGATTATTGATCACCACCATAGATGACATTCTAAAAACCATTTTCTTTCTTACCCAGCCATGTGTCTATTAAAAGCTTTCAGCAGAGTTGCTTGCAACAACTGCTTTCTGCTGTGACAAAGTATGCTGCAGTGACTTAGACAAAGACATGACGCTTCAGAACATCGTCTTTCTCTCTGTTTACATACACACACACATCCACACCTCTAAAGATGAAAGCAGGTTTGTTTACTAACAAGCATTCTGGGAGCAAGAATGTGTCCTGTAAATTTTCTTGGATAATTCAGCAAGTACTGATACCTCTTGTACAAGCATTTTATTATCGATAAGACAAATAATATCACCCATCTCTTGACTTCTGCTTCAATAAAATGATAGAAATAAAAATTGTATATCACTTTTGAGACATGCACAAAAGCTAAGTGACTTGAAAATACGTGTAGTAAGTATGTTTAATGAAGCTAAAGAGTCAAAAAAAATTGCTTTCTCATTTATAAATGTACTTTCTTAACATTTTAATTCTTAAAATCTAGAATACAAAAGGCCCTATATTTCATGCATGAAGACTACACAGCTAGTTTCTGACTCTGTGTATTGCATCTTTTACATAAGAAATTCATCACCTGAAGAAATCCGTAAGGTACTCAAAACGGAGAATAAACACTTTTTAACAGTCAAATGTTTTATTTCTCCCTTCACTTTAAGGGAAGTACGGTGACTAGGCTGAAAACGCCTGTGTTGCTCCTTGTATATGGAAAGTATAACAGTCTATGTATAGTGCCAATATCAACATACTGCTTCTTATTTGCTGAGCAGTGCTGGCTATCATCAAAAGCACACCTTTAATAGAGTAGCTGAAAGTCACAGATCCACAACTGCACTCAAGTAAGAATGGGATAAGGAGGTAATTGTGTCTGAATCTGTTTCTCATCATTTTACATCCCAGATGAAGTGAAAGACAGAAATGCTGTACCTCACTCCTAGCTCTCTTATACTGGTGACATGTACCGTTTTAGCTCTTGCTGTAGCTCCAAGTCTGTCAAAGCCAATGTTAATGAAATGTGATCTCTCTCGCCTCTTTCTCTACACAGCTGTTTGATTAGAAGACTGTTAGTGAGGAAATAGAAACATCACAAATACCGAGTGCACTCATCTCTGTATGGGTGCCACGAGCAATATCCTTCAAGCCAAGCTCCATGGGATTATTACTTGTGTCAAAGGAGGCTATATAATGCGGATAAGACAAACAAGCTTTTTTCACCCATTGTCTAGTACCAACAACCCAAAGGGTGATAAACAAATTTTCAGCAACTTGGGTTTTCCACTAGTTCAGCTCCTTTCACAGTGATCACCAAAAGTGTTTATTCACATAGAATCCAGCTATGGTATACAGATGACATTGCCTTTAAATTCTCTCTATAAGGAACAAAATTCTACTTAATTCCATGAGCTTTAGAGCTCATCCTCATCTTTCATGTAACACCAGGAAGGATGTAACTTAGCACAGCTGGGACCAGTCCAGCTTTCCTCAAAGCCAGATCCCTAGCAGTCCCAATACCAAAGGTGTGTAGCTGTGGTTTTTCCACCCCACACAAGGGGTACAAAGGGCTGCCACTACCCTGCCAGGGTCTGTATCTACAACACCCACAGCAACTCATTAAGAAATGGCATGGTGTGCACTGGAAGAGACCTAATTATCTGGTGAGGCTGAAGACCAGCAAATGATCTCTTATGCAACTAGACAGTAACATAGCTGACTATGCGTGTGGGTTGTTTAGTACTAATCCTGCTAGCCAACCCCACACATAAGCAATTAAGATCACTTTTCTTTCCAGACCAGATCTTCCCAATCTAAAAGTTATCAGAGATAGTGTGATGGCTCCCTGTCTTTTATTTTATCCTATCATTATTTATCCTTCCTTTTGTCTTGTAGCTGGATCAAGATTACCTTTCTTTCCATCTTTTCTTTTGTTGCTATTGCCTTAGGAATGACTTCTTGCTGCATTCCTGCCTTTTTTGGGAGTCTTTAGTTTGTTCTCTGTTTTGCCTCTTGTACAGTGAGACTTATTCACAAACCTCTGCATTTTTTCTCATGTCTGTAAAGCATTTGCCACACTGTTGCTATGATGAGAAGCTAATAATACACAGTATTTGTGGAGTGAAAGAATATTAAGGATGTATGAAGACAGAATCTGTCAGGAGATACTCATTAGAACAAACTGTAAGTTGTGTCATTATTCTCTCCTTTTTTAGCTAAACTGGTCTTTGACATGAAAGACCTAATTCAAGAATCATTTACACCAGTATATATGAAGACTAATCTGACTAGAGCTGTTCATGCCTTGCAGGAACTTACTGTCCATCACAGCCCTATCCCCCAGCATGGAAACGGCACCAGCGTGCTGGGGTATATTCAGGCTATAGCACTATAGACTGCGAGGTCTGACACGGGATTAGCTGCTGTTGATCTAGAGACAGGCTATGAACTGTTCAGCAGTTGGTGTTTCATTACTGCTCAGAATTATTCAAAACAACAAAAAAGTATGCATTTTAGAATTAAAAAAAAAAAAAAAGACATTACTCCCCTGAATTAAGAAACTATTGATACGATGCCACAGCAAACTCTGCAATAATTAGTTACAATATCTTCACAGTGTTGGGTATCATATTTTACTTTCTCTTATGTGAATTACATATATAAGGAAGGCAGCAATGTGTGCCATGTGGGCACACATTTGCTAGTTTTGCTATGCATTATGGTAGGGACATCATGATATTTTATCCCAGGTATGATAAAAGCAATTTGTGTTAGCAGCTTTTTTACAAAGATCCACAGAAGGAGCATGTGTATCTGTTGCTCCTCAGCACTTCAGTATAACTATCTTTTTCTCTGGTTAACAGACGTAGTAGCAGTAATAAGTTAAAATGGTTGAAAACTGTAAAACTATTGACTACCTTTTCTTTCATAGCTATCAGCATGGTGATAGAAAATGCAATATAAAATTCACAGTTTGAATCAAAGTTTTCACAGCTATCACACCTGCATGACTAGCAATTATTCCAAATATTCATATATTCTGAAGATCAGAGATAGCCACCCAAAGTCATTTGAGAGAGAGACACTGTCTTCAACAGGTAAGATTTTCAGAAACAAACAAAGATGTGAATTGTCAGTTTGGGAAATCCTGTGGGGGTTAAGTCGAACTACCAAAACCTTCAGCATTAAAATACACTATCTACGACTGGATATGTTGACAAGCCATATGCTTGAATAAGCACCCAAACAATAGCTCTTCATCTGTAACTTCTATATTTTAATCTCCTTTGTCGGCAAAATTATGTTAGAAATTTTGCAACAGTTGGCTTCCAAATGAAATGTCTGGTACTTCCTTATTTGTATTAAGATGGGGAAAAAGTTTCAGAGAAATGTTTGTTTCGATGGATCGGTATTGTACTTCTGCTTTTGATCAACACCAGAAAATATAAGGTCACACAAGGATATCTACTAAGTGACAGGACAAGTGTGGAAGAAGAGAGTTTAATCAAACCTTTTTTGAACTTCAGAGAAAATCTAGTTTCTATTGTAAGCAGAAGTCTTAAAACCATTGTTAAAATTTATTTTTTTTCCACAGATCTTCATAAGATATTTGGTTCCAATGTCATTTTTGTGTGTAAGCTGTGCAACTATCTACTGCTACCATAAGATGCTTCTTACAAGAAATCAGGACTTGAAAAGAGCATCCAAGGCTTGGAAGCTTGACAGCAAGAATTAGAAGGCAAAAGCAAGACCAAATCAAAGGTCTACCAGCTTAGCTGTGCTGACAGGACTCAGAAAGACATCGCCTACATCCCTTCAGGCAGTATCCAACTGAGCCAGTGTGTGAACTTCATCTACACAGAAAACCCTGGGTAGTAAAGCTGCTTTCCATGCTGCAGCTCACCAGGGAGCCCCACACTTGAGAGTGGATGGGCTCCCTGCAGAAATCATCACAAATTGTGCCCCCACCTCTTCCCCCTTTGGATACAGATGCCCCATTATTTTTTCCTCAGTGAATTGCAGATCTTTTTCCTTCTCCTGCTCGGGAATGAAATCACAGGCAAGTGCTTATCAGCTGTGTCTTCACCGAACACAGTAACATCAGCTCTGACCTATGTGGTCTGAAATGAACTGGTATGCCTCAGCTGGAAGCACCACCTAACAAAATATGGATAGGAAGAAGGTAGAGAGAACTCAGGCAATTCATCAGGGATTACTAACTATTTAGCCCATACCCAGTAAATGTTGTTTCCATTAGTTTCAGGACTTCTCTGTGAATCTTACCTCCCCAGCTAACGATTACACTGGAAAACCACAAGCAAACCCAGACCTAAATGACATGCAATTAAGGAACTTTTGATTTGCTATTTCACTAAATAGTTTATATCAGTAATACCAATTAGCTCAAACTTTCTACCACAACTTTGAAAAAAATGCTTACTGGAAAGTGGCAATCCCTGTGATAAACAGAGATATTTTTGGAAAAGGTAATCCCAGCCTTTTCTACAGAGGTGTAATTGAGACATTTGTGTCTTAACAGGAAAAGCAGACATCACAAAAGTGCCATTTTGTTTATTTAGAGCAGAGTAGGAAGAACACATTAAAATGAAGGTGAACAGCATCCAGTGGTGACAGGAGGAATTTGCCAAGTGTGATAAATATGCCAATGTTACTAGACTTCATGGCAGCATCCTGCAGAGGCTGATGACAAACAGCTTCTTCTTCAGTTCTGGTGCAGCATTTAATGCTCCCAGACTGACAGGAAAAAGAGAGTAAAGGAAATGAACTTTCACATTGAGTTTCAGTTAATTAGAAGCAGAAATCTGGGAGACAGAGAAGTCTTACCTTTTGAAATCTCACTTGCCCCTCTTTAGATTATATTATGCCCAAAGGCTGAATAAATATTCTTTTCTTGTTTGGAGCCAAATGATGACTCTACTGCACAAATATTCCCAGTTCCCTTGTATGTGCAATAGAAGGAGATGAACGTATGTTTTATTTTTTTTTCTCCAACATCAGCACCAAAAGTAAAACAAGAACTTTAAACAGTTGTGGTCAATTCAATCTGGAGAGAAAAAAAAAAAAAAAAAAGATCACAGGAAATCACACTTCTATTCTGTACTTGTAAGATTGCTAGAAGGAGCTGATGGTAAAAAGGAAGCTAAAAATCTGGAGATTTACAAGAAGCAACCACTTCCTCTTCAGAGACTGTCATCATATTCTGATTTACCGAGGGTACATTTTCCTGAATCTTAGACCAGAAATAAGACCTCTATAGTAGTTCCTCAATTTGTTAGAATCACCAACAACCAATAGTGATTTACCATATCCATTCCAGTAGTTCATATCATTATATCATTCATATCTCAGTACTTGAAAATGTTATCTTCACCAGAAATTCCAGAAATTGTCTCAGGATGTATTTACATTTACTTTGTACCATACACCGTCATTTCCCATTTCACCCTCTCAAAAATAACACTGTACATAGTCCAGCATTTCATTTCTTTCACATTAATGCAAATGAAGACTTCATTAGAATAATTGATTGTGCATAGCGCTTGCTGATTACTGACTCCTAAGGGATAATTTGCCTAAAGTATTGAGATCTTGCTTGCAAAATCTTGGAGGCCCTGATCTGGGAGAGCACTCCAGTGTTGAAATAATTCCCATCAATTTGATGTATTCTCCTTCAGCATTTGCTGGGGTTTATTTATTTATTTATTTGTTTTGAAGTTTCCCACCTACCTAAATGATTTCCTTTTGTTCATGCTCCAAACCACCTCAGTCTTAAGAGAACTGGTCACTTGACTCAGCTCTTGCACTCTGCCGCAGGAACCAGATATTCACCCAAACAGACAAACAGCTGTGGGGAAGGTTCACCTTGGGTTTAGAACATGCACTGACCATGTAGCTGGTGGAATAATACACAAAATACCATGAAAACCATCACTTTCTCAGTAAACACATCCAGTCAGGGGAGGACTGCTGGGACTACCTCCTTTTAGCATAAAGCCTGGTTTCAACAATGCACTCAGAGAGTACTCCTCTCCTACAGCAAGGTTTTAGTCCTCTTTCTGGTATGTACAGGATGCGCAGGATAAATCTCCTCAGCCAAAAAAATGACTGAGCCCAAGATTTCCATATCTCATCAGGTACTCTAGCCATTACTGCACTGCATAGCCATATCACACTATACTCATTCCACCTTCCCAACCATGTTGAAAGAAAAAACAAGGCAAGCTCCTTTCCTCAAAAGTAGCAAAGTAAGTATGAGAGAGAGAGAAGCCCAGACCATGAATCAGAAATGGAAAAGTCCTTCTTCCCACAGCCAGGAGCAAGGATGAGGCAGGCAAGAAGAAAGGGCCTACAGCTCATGCCCGCCTTCAGGGTTTCTCATTGGCCGCCACACGCGGTGCTCATAGACTCTCCTAGGCACAGCACCAGTCCTGTGGGCCTTGTTAGCTGCTATGGTAATGTGGTAACATCCCTGATCTCTGCTTAGGGAGTGTGGCCACCCTCTACTCACTGTCACGTGTGTGACATTTTGGTGGCATTTTTTAATCAGGTAACTCTCTTCAGCCTTCAAGGTCTCTGTTTGCAGAGAGAAAATGCTGAAAAAAAATCAGCTGAAAAAGCTTTTTGCAATGAAGTAAAAGCACAAACAGGCCAAGCAGAAGAGAACATCTTCTTGAACACTGAAGAACAAATTTATATCTCAATTTCTCTGCCAAAGGTGGTATCTCTAGAATTAAATTTTTAGCCAATTAAAACCCAGTTAACAATGCATAGTACCTACTTGCGGGTCTATATATTCTGTGAATGATAAAACAGGCATAGTATCATCCTGAGCCAAATGTCTACTCCCGGATTTGGAAAAATTTCTTTTTAATAATGCCAAAAATTATGGTTGAATCAAGTCAGCTTGCTGAATGCATCAGCCCTGCTGGGATGGAAGTAGGCTACTAGATCTTCTTCCAGAGTATATATTATGCTGACATGTAACATACTGTACCATTGCAAAGCTAGTTCTATTTACTTTAGACAACAGTGTTAGGAATTGGGAAAAATACTGCTTCAGTGATAGCAAACTCTCTTATATCTGTAAAGGCGCTCATAAATAAGCAGAATTATACATGAATTTCATATCTTCATTTCACAACATTTCCATATGATACACAATTAAAATTTGTTACCACAGCAAACAAGTGAGAGCAAGACTATTAACACATTATTTGATGAGTAAAACCTGGAAACAAGCACCACAGGGATCTGCCTTAGAATATACACAGGAAAGGAGAATAAAAATGGTTATTGATAGATGGCTCATTGTAGTGAATTCCAGTTTTACAGAATTCAAACCCATACTCATCCTGAGTAATTCCTGTGGGGTCAGCTCACCTCTTAGTAAAGTAGAAAGGCCCAAGTGATTTCCTTCCCCATGCTGGACTTACCCTCATTTAGCTTGTGTTCTTCCTCCCACAAACATGTGTGAAGCCATCTAGTTAAACACAGACAAATGATATAAACTACGCTAAGAAAGGGAGGGTGTCTGCTCCTTTCCGCCTGCTGGGATGATCTGTGAGAGTCCCCCTGACAATGGCATGGAGTCTCAGTAGCGCTCTTAGCTGGTACCCATTCATGATAGGGAGGATGGAGAAGGTGGACCCTACGCATGTCCTTGGCGGTAAGAGTGAGTTGTGCTAGCAGATGCCACATCTGTGAGAGCAGCAAATTAGGAAAAAAGGGGGTGAGTGTTGTGCAAGTGAGCAACATGGAGCAATAATTGGAACCAACTCCACTGGGGGCCAGAGCTCATTAGGTGAGTGTGGACTCATGCCTCAGGCACATCTCAGCATCCCCTGCTCAGCTTCCTGCTCATGATGAGGACACCTGCACCCAACAATTGTTTTTTTAATTTGTTTCTCTGTCATTAAAATGGGCTCATAATGTATGCACAGCCTTTTGCATCTCATCCTGTGCTCATACTCAGGAAGAGCAATTTGAAGCCTGACACAACCTGCAGTGAGCTGATCTTTTATCACCAATGTTTGAAATAAGTATGTGTTATGTTGGCAGTGTTTCTGCTTTGTCTAGATATAAATCTGACCTTGGAAAAGCTAAAGTGCAGTTTCTGCTTGAGGAGTCTAGTGAGTCTATTGTGTTCTGCTCGGGTTTTTTACAAACACAAAGTAGTAGTGAAGATGTGTGAAGATATATGAAATTACAGGGCAGGCTTCATCCTCTAACAGTTTTCAACAATTCTTTCCTGATCTCTGCATCCTGAAAGGGCCTCACTTAGAGGTGCTCCAGGGACCAGACAGAAAGGGGTTCACCTTAACTCACTTTATCTAAAGGACAGACAAATGTTCCTCTATAGCCACAGGAGACACCGAGGCACCGTGTACCCATTTGGTCCTTACCGTAGTGTGCACTATTTTCCTCTCAGGTGCCACTCCCTCTCTCCTGCTCCCTCCAACTGTAAAATAGCTGAAATACAAATATGACTCAATTAAACTAGGTTCCCACAATGCCCAATCTGAAAAAAAAAAAAAAAAAGAAAAAAGAAAAAAAAGAAAGTATGATTTTTCCAAAAATTAGAGTAATTCAGTGATTTGTTCTTCTCTTGCTAATTTTTCATTTGCTTACTTCCCCGTACTCCTCAGTTCCAAGTGAAATTGAAAGAGGAAGTGCTGAAACAGCAGAGAACTTTTCGCACAGTATTTCTGGATGAAACAGAAGCGTTGAGCACTGGAAATGTTCTGTCCAGTTTTGCACACTCTAAGGAAAAGTAAACAGTTTGTCTGGCAACATAGCTGTGACTAAACAAGCTATAAATATGAATACAAAGTTGTAGGCATCAAAGTCTGCACGATTTATCAATTCTGTATTACATCTTACATCTGCCTTATGATTATATAAACCGTGTCTGTCTTCTGAATGAAAAATATTAGAATCATAGAATCATAGAATATCCTGAGTTGGAAGGGACCCACAAGGATCATAGAGTCCAACTCCTGGCTCCACACAGGTCTACCCAAAAATCAGAATTCAGATGATATGACTGAGAGCATAGTCCAAACACTTAAACTCCGACAGGCTACGTCCCTGGGGAGCCTGTTCCAGTGCCTGACCACCCTCTCGGTGAAGAACGTTTTCCTGATATTCAACCTGAAGCCCCCCTGTTGCAGCTTCAGACCATTCCCTCAGGTCCTATTGCTGGTCACCAGGGAGAAAAGATCAGCGCCTGCCCCTCTGCTCTCCTCGTGAGGAAGCTGTAGACTGCGATGAGGTCTCTCCCCTCAGCCTCCTCTTTTCCAGGCTGAACAAACCAAGTGACCTCAGCCGCTCAATAAACCAAAATCTACAATCATTTTTTTTCTTTAAGGAAGAAAATGTGTCAGTATTTCCCTCTCATTTCCCTCACAAAACATACTTGGACATCCCTAAACTCAGAAGTAAAAACTTAAGTGTGCTGCTTTTTTTTTTTTTTCATTTTGCTTTGCTACAGTCTGTCTGGTTAAATCTGGTGGCTGAGAATTTCAGCACTACAGTTACGCCAGAAGTGCATGGAAAAGCAAAACCTCTGAACCAGCTGAGGACGTAAGCATATATAGTTAACAGTAAAACCAGCACATGAGATTGCATGGTAAATAATAACAGAATATAGTGCAAAAAACGGGTAGGTGGGAGGATAGAGAACATTATTTGATATTCATGACCAAAAAAAGAAAAAAAAAGAAAAAAAGAAAAAGAAAAGCATGCTGTACTAACTGAAGTTTCTGAATGACCTGTATGGAATGACAGCCCTAACGAAAAGGCATTGCAATAATTGAGCTAGCAGCTGAAGAATAATTGCCCTGATGTTTTCATGTGTTATAAATATCTATACAGG
>VXAA01006778.1:645227-662068 GCA_013399115.1 Anseranas semipalmata | reverse complement strand
AAAAAAAAAAAAAAAAAACACTTGTGGTTTTCCATACCACCTGAAACACTGAGTTCCTAAAATTAGATCTAGACACACAGTCTAATTTGCTCCTAAATGGTTTCATGGATTTCTCAATTTTGTTTAGGTTGTTTATGAGCATTTGTCTTGGGGAGTAAATGGTTGTTACAAAGAGAGTTACTACAGAGTATCACTTTAATAAAAGAAGGAAAAAACAGCCTAGTTTTTTTTTTTTGTTTTTTTTTTTGTAGCAATCAGAGATGGAAAAAAAAACAATTAAAAAGAAATTTGCCCATGCTGTCTGCAAACAGAACTACAAGAACCTTCAAGAGATCAAGTAATTTCTTTCCGTCCTGTGCTACCTACTACTTCCCCTTAGTTGTCTGTTTTCTAGACCTTTCCTCAATCTTCATATTTTCTAAAATTATTTGTATTGCTCTTCTCTGGGCTACATCCAAGCTGTCATGAAGTTTGGGACCCAGTAATGAATATAATGCTCTTGCTGAGGCACAAACAGCACTACATAAAGAATTACGAGCACCAATCTTTTATATATATGATGCTTTTATCTCTAAATGCTTTTTTTCCAAGAGTGCCATATTACTCTTTCACTAGCAATCTCAGACCTTCAGTATTGCTTGCATAAACCTCATTTTTATGGGAAAAAAATCAAATCAGGCCTTACTTTATTTGGTTCTGTGTTACATTTACCTTGAGTGAAATATATTTTGAGGACTGATGTTAATATCTGTACATTCTTTATGCTGGCAGGAAGATAGTTTCCATCCTTAGTAGTTCTACAGAATCCTGCCACACTTTCCTCACAAGCCATGGCAGCTTTAGTCCTGCAGTCCAGTATTTGAGATACAAACCTAATTGTCTTTATTAGCCATTATATTTTTCTTAACAAATTAACATTTGAAAGGATTGGTAACTCTATTTAGAGGGTCTGTTGTGGGAAAAACAACCTCCAACAAATGACTGAATTCCTCAAGCTCAATGCAATCATAATTGCTTGATACAAGGTACAGATTGCCTTTGTGTTTTCCTAAATGGGATTAATGCTTGGAGGATTCAGTAACTCCTCATTAACAGGCAAAATGATTGAGTGCAAATGACTTCCAAATAATGGCTTTGGTCAGATTATGAGTGTGCCAGAGAAACATATACCCTAAATGACTGAAATAGTCCTTTCAGCTTTCCCTTCTGCACAGACCATGGATTTGAAGGGATAATAGACTCTTAGCTAGTGTAATTGTGAAGTATTTTCTTATTATCTCTGGCTAAATATCTATGTGGGCTAAGCAGAAATGCAAAATTTGAATATCATTTCCTGCCGCTGCAGGAGCAGACTGTAATATTGTGGCGGTTATCACAAAAGAGAGATCATAAATACAGAAGTGCTTTTCTGGACTGTGCAGACCTGTTCACCATTTAATAGCAACAGTTTGCTGTTTAATTCAGAACTTCCATGAAGACAGAAAAAAAAGAGAAGCGTTTGGCACATGCAAGGATGAACGCTTTTATATTTTTTCTTAGTGTTTGAATCATTATATGTCTATACGTTGAAGAAAAGCACAGAGCTCTGTGCTTTGATAAGGCACTATGCACACCCATTTCATAAATATCTGATGGAGCCAAATTGATGAAGCCAATTTAGCAGTGTGTCCCTGATCTCTTTTTTTTTTTTTTTTTTGCACCAGATTAATGATGCTAGTAGATATATAATGCCAGGAATTTTCTTCAGCTTCAAGCAGCTGACAAACTCTTAGCCTCAACAGATCTCAAATGTTTGAAAGGTAATTGAAGAGGTTGTAGGTGAGCCTCTCAAGGCAAATGACCATGGCAGCAGGAGAATGATCCAAATCCCATTCAAGGCATTAAAAATCATTTCATGGACAACAAAAGGAGACAGATCAGGCTACTGTCACACATGGTTACTTCCAGGTAACTTCCTCTTAAGTCATAACAAGCATGCAGGCACCTCTAAAACTATGGTCTTACAGCACTGTAAATGCAAGGAAAATTCACCTATAACAAATTATGACTAGAAAATACATATAAAACTCTTCTAAGATTAATCATGTTGCTATTATTGAGATAAAGGCCTTCACTTGCCTTGGAAATGTGTTTCTGAATTTTTCCTTCTTTGATCAAGATACATTATTCTAAATGATAATAAAACATGGAGGTGGGAGTGTGGGGTGGATGTATTCTCTGCACGTCACACTGTGTGTCTAACCAGCACACCACTGCTAGTGCTGTGTGCCCCAAGACCTTGACTGCACTAGGAATACACAGGATAACACAGTTCTTGCTCACACAAATTTCTGTTCTATGTAGTGCTATGCTGTAATTGAGTGCTTGTCTGTTATGCTCCAGTGATTTCCATCTGCAGAATGGAAATAAGTCTAGCACTTCAAAGAGCTGAAATTATTTACTCAGCATCTTCTAACATATTATGTACATCAAAAGACAAGATAGCTGAATGATAATATGCAAGGATGTTGCATAAACAGCTTTAAAGCATTTCTTATGAAAGCACTGTGTGGTTGGACTAGATAGTTTATCTACTTGCAGGAGGCAGTGTACTCCAGGAAATTTTAGTGGGTTAAAAACTAAAAGGCACAAGTAGGAAACTATAAAATAAAGCCTGAATAAGAACACTTCTTATTTTAATAGGGACTTCAACAGAAATCTGTAAAATATATCATCATTCAAATCAGCTGGACAAGCAGGAAAGCAGAGTACTGTGTCAGGAGAAAGGAGGAACTGTATAACAAAAATCTGGAAAAAAAATCTCCTAGCATCATCTCTGAAAAAGATTTCAAGCTGAAAATTATGTTCCTTATGTCTCACATGACTCAAAAAAAATTATCATGATGTCATTCATAGACATGAAAGATAACAAAGTATAAATCTGTAGTACACCATTAGTTTGTCTCTTGTGAGAGAGGAAAAGGCCTAGAATCCGCAATTGTTGGGAGTTAAAGGAGCAAATATGATTATCACTTTTGGCTAGGTTCCCAAGTCACACACTGTTATAGAACGTTGTTGTAGAAGAGTAAACTGAAGAAACAGGGAGGACCATCAAGCAGCCTAGGAAATAGAAATTCACCACAGAAGTAAGGCCTTCATGAAATTTCTCTTTGATGAGGAAACAACTCTTTCCTCAGCTCTAGGTAGTAGGAGGTAGGATTCGTAATTACTAGCTCCCCTTTGAAGGAGTAGTTTTTCCTCCACCCCTACATGGGAGACGAAAGGTGCATCTCCCCAGAGGGAGTTGCGACAGTGTCCCCAATATGTGGAACAAGTGTTTTCAACAGGAGGTGTTCCTCAGAAAGGTGCGGCACATATTTCCCTGTCTTTTATTGGCTTAGGTAAATGAGTTAAATGCTCTGCTTCTGTTTTATGTGGAAAGATTTTTTTTTTTTAATGGGAACTTCACATCTACCAGTGTATTTTCAAGTATGTATGATGTGATTTTTAACATTATTTGGACCTAAATTCATTTAGTTTAGAAATTTAGAAACAGATGGAAATTTTCAATTGAACTGCAATTTTTTTCTCTCCTTCATAGATTTTCTCCCTTTCTGGTTTAATTCCAAATGCCAGTTAAGCAGGATAATAGTGCAAGTGGGGAAAAAAAAAAAAAAAAGAGAGAGAGAAAAAAAAGAAAAAAAGGAAAAAGACAAATAACCAGTTCAATATCACACACTATTTATCACTGAGTTGTAAATTTGTGATTCACCAACAAAATAAACCAGCCTGGTGTTATATTCTGCCATGTTTCTTACAAGTGCAAAAAGTCTCTTTTGAGAGCACTTCATATTATGACATTCTCTCCTCTAAGGCTTAATCTTTTTAAAGGAATAGAAAGAGACTGTAGTTAAAGAAAAACCATTTTGTTTTATTCAATGTCTCACTAAAATTAACAGCTCTAAAACAGATTATTAAATCATGACTAGCAGCATAATGCGTATGTACATAAATTGTTCATTACTTATAACCAGCAGCTTAGGAATTTATATTTTATCTAACACAGGGTTTTCTGGAATATTTTTAATGATGTGGGTGGTAATGATGATTAATGTAGAAGACACAAGCAGCCTTCTCACAGTTTTTCTCTTACAGATTTAATACTTCCATGTCCAAACTTGTCCACAGAAAATCTATCAGACTATACCATAGAATATATACCAGAATATGTACCATATACCAGAACATAGCTACACAAATTCTGCAAACTTGGTCTTGCTCCTCCAAGCCAGTGATCATCATGGGAATCACTGAAGATACCAGATGTGAAGAGTGGATATGATTTCCAATGCATGTTGCAGAAAATTGCATTAAACGGAGTTAAACAGGGAACTTATCTGCAGCTCCAGGACTTGGAACAATGGTTTGGTCATAGGCAGGGGCAAAGGCAGGGCTAGAAAGTACAATGAATGCCCCAGTCAGCTGTAACCCACCATAATGGTCTCTAGGACTGTAGGGAACGTATGTGTTTTGCAGTTCCAATCTCTGTTACTTCAGGTGGAACACCTGGATCTGGCCACTGCATCTGAGTTCCTTCCTGATGGAAACCAAGGTGCATAGCAGGAAGACTGTGTACACTCATCCAAATCTGCAAGCTGGTGAGCATGTGCAGGTCCCAAGCACTGGACAAAGCATAAGAAACCACTATACTTTTGCAGACCAGAGAAAATTTATTCCCCATTGTCCTAAGCCTGGGGAAGGGAAAAGTGCACTAAAGGTTTACCCATACCTACACAAAACACGAGTTTAATGGGAGCTGAAAGCTTTCAACATCTTCCCAGAGGCAAGTATAAAATGCTGGTTTAGAATGCTTGGCAGAATTTGCCCAAATATAAATAAATGTGACAGTGGAGGTAATTCTGTTTACCAATTAAGATAGGCTTGTGCCTAGGCTAGCCAAGCTGAGCCCTGATCTCTGGACCGTTCAGGCTGCTAATCTCCTGACCTATGCTCTGACATCTCCCTCTCCCACCGCTGTGCCTGCAAACTCTAGTGCCATGTGAAGGCTGAGCTTCCTCCTAAGTGCAGAAAGGATAGAAGCCCACCCAGACAGTGCTCCTGTTGCAGTCTGAAAAGCACTGTGTTGGTGACCATGTCTTGCTAAGAGCTGAAGTATATGAGTGGCCTAGCTCTGTTCCCACCATGTAGCATAAGCCATGTGTTGGCCCTATAATGCAAGAGAGGAAGAACACTCATGTAGTCTGGCTCCAGCAATAGCAGAAATGCAGCAATAATTACTGCTGGTTCCAGCTAACCCCACCAGCTCAGACATCTGTCCAAATACAGCCAGGCATGGAAACACTACCAATGAACCTAGAGACTCACCAGGACTAGTCCCTGTATTTGGGGTGAGCTATAAATATATATGAGAAACATGAAATGGGACTGGACTTTTTCAAGGATAAATCTCAGGGCTCTGTAGTGAGTATGCAACAGGTTTACGTCCTCTGTTGGCTGGGACTGGTAATGTGCACTGAATTACACCAACTCAATTCTTCTGCTCCCCTGAGCCTTTCTCACAGTTTTACCAAAGAATAATATTCTTTATTATTAAATCAATTCACAGAATTCTGAGGATATTACACATATTCTTTTAAACTGACATACTGTAAAATAAGAAATTAACCACATTTTACATCATCATTAACCTAGGGTCACCATCCATCCCAGTTTGAGTGAGACAGTCCCGACTTTGTAGGAGATATCTTCAGGGCAGAGACTGAGGGAACAAATATTCAAATGCTGCAAACATGTAAAATGCATGATAGTGGGCACCACATGTACCCTGGCTGGCTACTTAGTAAGACTCTACTTCAGAGACAATGCATTGAACTCCATTCAGGACCTGTATGTTTAAAAAACAAAAAAACAAAAAACAAAAAACAAAAGAAAGAAAGAAAGAAAAGAAAACAGACCCCAAATCATAATTTTTGAGCATAAGCCAGGGAAAAAAATACTGTAGGTCCTCTGATCTGTATCTGGAGACATCTCTCTCCCCACTGACTACAGAAAAATTTTAGAAATGAAAATAGCTTCAGTGCAAAACCATCTGCAAGATTTGCTGACTCTATCTGCACATTAGAAATCTTCCACCAGGAAGTCACTGTGCACAGTGCTCTCAAGTCACAATCCTAAATTCCTGCCCTGTCTTCACTGGCATTAATACTATTTTTTTTTTCCAAAAGAGAATTCTTTTCATCATATGAGCCATGAACATCTCTCATTATGTAGACTGATTTCTGTTTCACCCAAAATCTCATTGTCAATACACCTTATCATATTCTGCCCCACTTTAATGGCCAGATGCAGCATATCTTGCAATGAACATACCATGTCCCTCATCCTTTTGCAATAATCACTTCCCAAAGAAATGTTGCACACCGTGATCACCTTGAAGAAAGCTGCACTTCCCACTCCTCAGGGTCAGAGAATAGTTATTTCTTGCTCTAAGTAAGGGGGCAGATTTCAGACCTTGCTAGAACAATACAAACCAACACCTGTACATGTATGCTCCTTGGTAGGGTGTCTCCTCACAAAGCTGTCAAAGCTATCTTAATACATTTGTGCCGTTATATGTATTTGGACTGTTTTCCCTCCTAGTTTGCTAGATGAGTCCATGGGCAGTGTAATAAGGTCCAATCTAATCAATGATTTTTGACACAACCACAATAAAAATCCTTGATGTTGAAATATTTTTTTCTTTCTCTCAAATATTGGTGACATTATGGAAATGTTAAAAACATATTCTGAAAATGATTTTGTTATAGAAATAAAGTGTATATTGTTCAAGGAATAGTACCGAGGAGACTAATATAGGAACTTGAAACATCCATATTCCTGAGCTTCAGAGGACTGAGATAATGCTTAGTAGAACTTCAGATACTAAAAATCTTTTTGTAAAAATCCTTCTGTAATGATCAATAGTGTAAACTTACAATATTTTAGTTTAAAGCTGTTAGCCTTTAAATCCCCCCAATTTTTCAAGCTGAATAAAGGGTTAGACCAATCATTTGAAATCTGATTGCTCAGCTGCACCCTGGGCAGCAAACCAAATTTGTTTAAGACTAATTTTATTTCAGGCTTGAGAATTTTGGTCATCAAAGGTTGCTTCAATAATCATGTTAGCTTTACATTGGAACAGATGCTTCCAATTGTAGGACTAAAGTCCTCAATTGAAGTCTTTACTTAGATGAAGCCTTTATACAGACAAAACTCCAATTTATCCCTTTAAACACAAGTCAGCATAATTTGTGAAAGCACTGAAGAAGCACTAGAGACTGAGCTAGCATTCTGCCTGGAGTTTGTCCTGCTAGTCCGTGGATGACATCTGCTTTCTAAACAGAAGATTCAATGATGTTATTTAAAATATCTGAAAAAAAGAATGACAATTTCCAGGGGTGGGAATAATTTTGGAATATAAATTCTGAGAGTAACAAGTCATCATGGAAAGTCTGGAGAGTAACCTGAACTTTTGTTTTGATTGTGACTTCAGTTGCATGGCTCATGGTTACAGGAAGAAAAAAAAAAAAAAACTGAAGATTTGACTGGGGATAATTTAACAGCAAATAATAAAAACATCATTCTAAGACAGGTTCTAATTTGCAGAAGGTCAGAAAGAAATACCATGAACAACGTAATCGTCTCTAGGTTCCCAGCCTTTTTGTGAAGATGAATCAGCAAATCAACACTACAAATTTTTCAACCACTTTTGACTCTCCTTCCTTAGGAAAGGGTTCATTTCTGTGGCACATCTAACAGATAACTCATGCAATAAATTACTATCACATCTACCTTGGTAATTGTTTTCTCTCATTAATAAAATTCTATTCATTATTTGATATTTTGATATTGCAGCTGAGTTGGACACAGCTGTATATTGTATAGTGAAGTTTATTTGGGCATTGTTGTTGTCTTGGATGAAGCCTGAGAAAGGATACCTGTTGATACCCAGAGCAGGCGAGGCGCAAGGACAGAAGTGCCCAGGGCCAAAGGAAACCAGGACTGGAGGAGAGGAACTGGCTAGGCAAGGGGACTCAGAACAAGGGACTAGACAGGAGATAGGGCAGGTGTCTGAAAGCAGACTGAGATGGAAGAGCTGGGCAGGTTACCCATAGACATACTGGGTAAGAAGAGGATGGTAACAAGGTACCTCAGTGCCGACATCTGTTCCAGAGAAAAGGAGTGGGCATGGCTAGCTGAGAAGAGGGAAGTAGAAGGGAGAAACAGGGTGAGCAAAACACAAAAATTAGGATGTGCACTAGTTAAAAAGAACAAGGCAGAAGTGGTTGAGTTCAGGAAAAAAAAAAAAAAAGTTAGAAAAATCCATGTTCCCTAGGACATTCCAGAGACCAGAGCTGATTCCAGAGCTGCTTCATGGAAAAGGTTATTGCAATGCATGTCTCATCCTCCAGCCTGTGACAATAACCTGCTCCTTCCATCACGTCCTCTCTCATAGGTCTATGGACAGATTTAAACATTACAATGTCATAGAAGACTACATGGCAGATTTTAGGAGTTATTTATCTGCTTGTTAAATTAAAAAAAAAATCCAAGAAAATTGCCATCAGAGCCCTTACTGGCCCTGCCAGCCTCACCTGGTTCCCGTCTCCATCCCTGGCCATGGGCTAGGAACCCCATTTCAGCTCAGCCCAGGGCCTTCAGTCCCTGCCCCAGTGATGCTGTAGGATACCAGTCTGCAGCCCCATCTCCTGCTCTCCTGGACTGTGTCCTGCCCATGAGGGCACCACCTTGCTAGGGCTGGGCTTGTCTCGGCTCCTGGCTCCAGCTCCCTCCAAGGGCAGCCCCACTCTTCCTGCTCCCTGACACTTTCACACAGGCACAATCACATCAAGAGATGATAAGAATAGCAAAGTCATTCACTTGGAAATATAGAAAGAATACAGATAACCTTAATCTGAATTTGGCCCCTTCCTATGAAACCACTTTGTGAACTGTAACATAGAAAATCCTATGACAGAATGAATAATTTGGTCTTCCATAAAAATGTTTGTGTAGTGTAGAGTGACAAAGGCAGTGTCACATGCTGAACTGCAAAATAAAAGGCTAACAGTTTTCTTCTAAAAGAAGTTTGGAGCACGTGTAAAGTTGTTAACACAGCCTGGTTAGGCTGAACTATTGTATGAATGGTGGTTCTTCAACTAATAGTCTAAATAAATCAAAATAACTTCCTGCTTTCAATGTTCCCTTATCACAAGCTGGACATAATCTGTTCACTTTCAGAAATTATGTCAGTCTGGATTGTTTGCACAGCCTGCTTCTGCCTGGAGATGAATCAATTCTGTTGAATCAAGGTTATGTTTGGTCTGGTCTCTCAGCAATGCTATAGCTCTGTTTTCAGGTTTGGCTGTATTTTAACTCCCACATTGCACCTGACTGGTTTTATGGTATCCACCTACCACGTACCTTTCTTAGATTAAATGTTTCTGTAGTTAAGTTTTTTCAGCTTTTCCATTTAGGTATGACAAGTCAATGCCACAGGATATTGCTTCCAAAAACCACATTAAATCTGAAACACAGTATCAGAATAATTTCCTGAGAGATCATTGAAAAAAATATATAGGCCGAAACAAACCCAGTCTTTAGACTTAGTTTTTGGTTTCCAGTGAAAAAGAGCTAATTTCCTGAAATCAGTGATGTTCTGTTACAGTCCTTATCTCATCACTCTTGTTCACTTCCAAGAACGGCAGATAGATATTAGACATCATCTGATGTGACAATGTGTTATAAGTCTGATATGAATCATCCTTCAAGTAAAGCTGTGGCACCAAATTTACTGCTCCCTGTACAAGATCTGGCATACAAATTAGTCTGCTGCAATAAATTTGAATTATGGCACAGCAAATACCAAGCTTACCCACTTAACAGATAGTAAAACCAAAATACTTGCCTGGATTATTTGCCCTGAAGTGATTGAAGCATGGCAAGTTTTATGTGTTTTATCCTGGACCTGCTCCACCAAAAAAAAATACTAGGCAAAAATAAAAGACAGCTTTTGAAGAGCTACATTATTAAGAAGCTTTTGTGTAAGGCAGTTAGAAATACTTTCTGTATGATGCAGAAGTTAAGCAATGCTTATAGGTATGTGTGCATCAGGTCTCCCTTTCCCTGTTAAGGCCTAACTGTTGGCTGACCAATGCCTCTTCCTAGGACCAAACGGGCTATGAAAATGCTGGGGAGCCAGCTGAAACACTGAAATGCTTTGGGCATTAGAATAAGACAATGCAAGGCTTTACTGCTAGCAGTGGGTGACTGCAAAACAGAAAAGAGTCAGAAGGAGTCAGAAAGCAGCTTTTTGATTACAGCACCATCTGTCAAACCATGTTTTTAAAAGATTTTAAAGATTTTAAAAGATTTTAAAAAGATTTAAAACTTCTAAAAGGTGGTGGAAAAAAAAGAGGCAGTGCACCGCATGTGCACATATATACATGGTCAGCCACACAGATAGGAGGCTGCAGCCCCACTCCCAAACCTTCTTGTGCACACACACTTACCACACACGTACTGACAGACCTCTCGGTTGGCCCCAGACACCATGGGCTCTGCAGCAGTTGCCCTGGCCCTCCTGGTCCCTGCGATAGCCAAGTCCTCTGGTTGTCTCACACACAGAGACACGGTCATCTTATGGCTGCTGTGAAGTCTGGCTCCCAAGGCAGTTACCCTACTTGCTGGCTAGTCCAGCTCAGTATTTGCTAGCCATGGCACACCGGCACAGGTACCCTCACTCACTATGGCTGCTGGCACGCAGGCACATGTGCTGCTATGACCCATGGCCTGGCTCCAGCTGCAGGCACATAAACCTCCGTATACTATCATGCAGACAGAAGGCAGTCCCCCTCCTTTACACATCCCATAATAAGACTCATGCAATCCCAAAATGTTCTTCCCCTGCCTCCTGTAATGTGTCCCATACCCCAGACAGTGATGCCCTCAGACCAAAGGGCGCTCTGGAGAGCAGCTGCCGCTGGTGCTGGGTGTCACCCCTGGCACACGGGGGTGCTGGCACTGCTGGGACAGCCCTGGCAGGGACTGTGTCCTTCTCTTTGATGGGGATATGGTGTTCCCCGCCCACCATCGTGCTCCTTTTTGTCTGTGGAGAGGAGCTTTTTGTCACAAAGCGTTACTGTCAGACTTGGATCTGATCGTACGGTGTTGTGGCTGAGACATGAGGGGACCCTGTTAATCACACCTACGAACTGCAGACACGTGGAGGAGGGTCTCTGGCAAGACTATGGCGAGCCCCTGAAGCCAGCCTTTACACAGCAGCTGGAATATTGCAAGCAAAAGGAATCGCCAGTTCAGGCTGAATCTTGAAAGGGGCTCTGTCCTTGTGAACACAATGGGGAATCAAAAACACCACAAGAGACCTGAGGCAAAAATCTCCAAGGCCAAGTTGACAGGCCTTTATGGGAAAAGGAGTCCCACAAATTAGAGCAAAAGCAGACAGCAAGATGATCTGTGATGTTTGTTAGAAGATACAAGAGGCTCAGCGGTTTATATCTCTTTGCTTGAGTTTGCATTACCATTCAAGTGTGCAAAACCTGAACAAACACAAAAGCATCAGAATTGCTAGGTCAGGGCAATTACTCCTGTAATAAAGAGCAACATTGCAGCAGAAGGTTATTGAAGTACCTTTTGCACTGAAAGCAGAAAGAACTTGCATTAGTTTTGATAGAGATCTGCAGGTCAGTGTAGGAAAGACCTGCAGATCTGGATTAAAACACTGGGCGCCACAGAAACATTACTACTGTGTATAAACCTGAATAGCTCAACCACAGCAGCTGTTGCAGCTAGTTCCCAGAAAATCTCTCTGCTGCCCTAGGCCACGGGGATGGTAATAACTCTTAGGTCCTCTGTGCCGAGCATCACGTGAATCAGATATTACATGCCTCCAGCCTCCCAATCCATCCCCTTCGTATGGAGACAAAAGCAGCAAAGGTATTTGGTCGCTTTCTTCCAGGCTATTTGCAAATGCAGAGGAAGGTACTGGCTGTTGGGGCCCTACAGCTATTCCACATCTCCTCGCTGTGGTGCCCATAGAGGGGTGTCCCCCGCCAGCTCGGGCGGGCCACACTAGTCTGGGTAATAGAAGTCTTGTAAGTATTTGAAACTCCCCTGCCTGGCAATGTCATCTGCTACCTGTCAATCGCTTTATATTTTCTGAGGGGGGAAGGTGGAGACAGGAGTACTATTTGGAGGCTCTGACACTGTTTGCTTGAAGCCACTTGTATGTCTCAGCCCTTGTCATACAGCCATGCTTATTTAGGCTCTAGACATGGCAAAATCAAACCTGTGAGGTTATATCTAACTCACGTTCTGCAGTGCATCTCTCACCCCCATCCCCACCCTCTGCACTGCCTCCCCTGTTGTCCCGGCAGCACATGACAGCCACGGCACCCTCCCAGCCTCTGCCCCTGCATTTTCTCCCCATGGAAAAGCAGGCGCAGCTTGCTGGGGCTGGTGCTTGCCCAGGTCTTGCTGCAGAGCTGGGAGACAGCCAAGGCACATACCTGGGGGGAGCTGAGTCACAGCGTGAGAGACTCCTTGGCTCCAAGGTGTTGCTGAGCAACGCACTACCTGTTGTGACCTTGGCCACCTTTCAGAATGGTCCTTGGCCCTTTTACACTGTAAAGGTAGCATGCTGCAGTCGGTTTGGCCATCCATCCAACTACAAATCCATCACAGAGAAAGCAATAGGGACGAGCTTACAGTCACTTTGGACAGTGAGACATATTATAAGGAAATTAATATGCCTTCTGTATCCTCTATTTCTGAATCAAGTTTGTCTTTTAGGGAGAAGCAGCTCCCTAAATGATGATGGAGGAAAAAGGAAAGAGAAAGAAAGGATAAAACCAGATTCTTTTTCCTCCCCTAAACATATAGTTTCAATAAAAATTTTAGAAGGAACATTTCACTGTCTTTAGCACTAGAAAAAAGAAATCTCATCTGTTTTCACTGTAGCCTCATGTTCTGTTATTCTGTTACTCCTCACGTAAATTATTGTAAAATACTGCTGTTGTTGTACATTCACCTCTCTGTCTGCTCTGGGAGACATCACCTTGGGGCCACCAGAGCAGCTCTTCTGTTCTGAGTGCTTTACTCTCCAGCTTGCAAAAGGATTTTCCATTATTGAAAGGCACACTTGTGTTATACTTAGAGCATTTCTACCCCGAGGTAGTGTCAGACTAGCATCACCCAGAAATGCAGCCACGGCACAGAAATGGTCTTGTTAAATGCTGAATAAAATTTGTTATGTGCTAGAGTTTTGCCCAGTAAAGGGCAAATTACTGCACCATCCTGTAACCACTGTACAATGCAAAGTCAGCAAAACCTCCTCATTGTACCCCCAGCTCTGCCTTTAGCCGTGTCTTTGTATGCCCTTTTTGAACCACAAAGTGTAAAAGGCTGTGCTGCTTTAGGCTCAGTATGACATTTTTTCAATGTTCAAATGTTCCAGGAGTGTTTCCTTAGAGCACCCAACAGTAGTTTTAAAAGGTGACTTACAGCACACCTTTTTAGGTTCTCCTTCAGTTTGAATCCTAGAAAGTGGATTCCATATCGCATTCTCACACAAAACAGCTGTGAAAAATGTAACAATTATCCAAGAAACTGTTGCATGAAACTTTGCATGCCCGCATACCTTCTCATTGACCAGGGAAGCTGAAGTGGCCACCAGGCTTGTAGTCTCACAGGTCCCTCAGTTCCAAAAGAAAGTGAAGAAGTCTCCAGAAGGGTTTTCTTTTTCCAGATTGTTGCGTTTTTCTCAAGAATGAATGCCCAGCTTTATCTGAGACTAGATCTTTTTTTTAAGTCAGCACAGAAAGCTGTGTGTGTCAACCTCCAACTTCACTCCTACAGTCCCAGTCCCGTAGGCTCACAACAACAACAAAAAACAGCCACATGACCTAGAGAGGCATGGATGCCATGCACCGCTGACCAGAGGTAAGATCTTCTGGATCTGTGAAATGGAAGAAACAGAGGCAAATGCAAGTGTGTAAAAGCCCCAGGGAGACCCAGCACTCTGCTGTTGACATGCAGAAGGACACTACGCTTGCCTTGAGGAGCCTCTAGCCCCAGAAAGCAGTGATGTTAAACTTCAGCTGCCAGAAAGGAAAGAGAAAGTAAATGCAAGTTTTACCTTTTGCAAAGCCATTGATAAATACTGTTTTTCTGCATGAGAGTAAATCATTGGCAATTTAAAATTCTGCACTGCAGATATGTAAGGGTACTTCTGCAGCCTCATTCAGTGGCTCTCATCCCTCTCTCCCAGCTCATGGATTGTCTTACAGAAAGATTACTACTGTACTTGCCCTATTTTTGTTATTCTTGCTAAATATTCCCTCCTAGCTACCCTATCTGATAGAATACTGAGTTAAACAGACCAGAGATGTGACTCACTGTGGCTGTTCTTATGTTGCCTTCTCACCCATTTCATATTACTTCCTCAAAGGAGAAGGGTCACCTCTTCCCAGCACTTGCACTTGGCACATTGTTTGCACTCGCAGAGCAGGACATGGAAAATTAGAGCAAAGCCCTGTGAAATCAAGCTGACAGTTACTGTAAAATCCTAGATACCTTTCAGAAAGCACAGTAGTATTTCCTGAGCCTCCGAACCTCATTCCAATTATATTAAAAAGATTTTAGTGCTACTTCTGTTACTTTTCTTTTCCACAGTTTTTCTGTTACTATATTCATGAACTCCATTCGGTGATGATTTTCCAGTACAAGTGTAGTGCTTGTTTCCTGTAGTTTTAAGACTGTTCTGAGCAGGCAAAACACAAGGCCAAGCAAACCTTTCAGGGAGNAAAAAAAAAAAGAAAATGCAGAGACTGGTTTGTTTGCATCCATTCATGTAGAATGATGTGTCCCTGCAGAACATTGCATTGACTGCAATCCTACTTCACCTGCAACCTTGGGGAAAACACAAAAATCATCCCTGCAACATCCAGATGGTGCAGTGAGAGGCTGGAGGGAGGAGAAACACCGAAGTTCCCTGACTGCGCAGAAGCAGCCAGAGCCACTCTCTAAGAGCTACACAAAAGAGGCTTTGTCTCAGCTGATGAGAGATCCCTTTGAAGCTTGGGAATCCTGGCTGGCAGCATTTCATATCAGGCCATCTTTAGGGTTGGAGCAATGAAGAATAGGAAAGAAGGAAAAGATGGGAAAGGAGACAGCAGGAAAGAGAAAAGGTCGGATAAGCTCAGAACAGACCTGGCTAAGAGCCCGTGATGTCAACATATATTTTGCATTACCACACCCATGCCATTTTTTGTTTTAAAGCTTTCTTATCAAAATGGAAATTTCCAGCCTATTTTTGACTTTTTGGTCTGAAGACGGGAAACAGCTCATGGCTGCAAAGACATATAACAACTGGCTATTAAAAAACACAAAAGTCCTCAATGTAAAGATACATCATAAGACATAATAAGACTATACTGGGAGCATGCAGTTTCATTTTTAAGAATGCATGCATTGATAGTTTCTCAATCAGATTACAGGGAATTTTTTAATCAATGAAATTCCAATTACCTGGAAATAAACTGGTATTGTTTGATTATGAGCATTTCCAGGTTTAGAAAACTCTAATTCACTTCCTACTTCTATCCTGTGGTGTGGTTACAAAATATTTTTATCCCTCTATGTTTCGCTTTCTCCAGTCACAAACTGCACAACTTCCTTGTTGAAAGCTGCAACAATGTTGTAGCTGATTCCTGTACAGCAGCAAGCATTTGCTCTTCAAAGATGTAAAACACTCTAAAAGTTACACAAATCTGTTCCCTTAAGACGTTTTTCTTCACCACTGTCAACTCCCCTTTTCTCTATTGTATAAAACTCAAAAACTTCATTCACCTCTCTGACCAACTGTTCCTTTGTCTTTTCATTATTCTACCTTATTCAATTCAATGTCATTTGTTGTAGCTGCAGTGACAGAAAATACAAAATGCAAAATAAATTAAGCTTTCACTTTCAGGTCTTTGAATACAAAAAGAATCAACAATTTATTTCATTTGTGATATCCAATTACTGATTCTGTTATTTTCTGCTCCTCTATTTAAAATGCATAACTCTTATCTTATGAGCAAAGAATCCTAATATTAGATATTTCAGAGAATGCAAAAGCTAAGCATTGGATTTTTTTCATTGGATATAAAAGGGCTCTCCACATTTAAAAATAGGGCTGGCTGTGTTTCACTGAAACCATAGCAAGAATGGTAGAGAAAGGAATAGATTCAAGCATTTGTGATTTTGTCACAAATTTTAAAACTTTAATTCTTGCTTTTCTTGAAAGTATCAAATTTTCTTTTTCTTCCAAGTATATTTCCCATTGCTTCCAACACTTGCACTTTTCTCAAAAACTCATAGGATTTCAAGCTTTTCTTCATCACTTAACATAACAAGGTCTCTTATGAAACAGCCATCACAGGGCCTGCCAACCACGATGCCTGATCTGTATGGAGCTCAAAGATGACGTCGGATGACCAGCCACAGAGCTTTGCTGGGGCATTGCTGTGCTCACATGCCTCCGCAGTGCATCTGCGTGGGGTTCAGCTGCCTCCCACCTCACCTGTGTCCTCCTGGGGGGCTTCTGGGGGCCACTGCCCACTCCCCTAGTTAGCGAGAACCTCTCTCAGAGCTGTCTTTCCCCTCCATTCCCCAAACAGCTGATACTGCTCCGGCCATGGAAGAAATGGGTGTGAGGGGAGTTACTCTAAGGAAGGTTAGCCATTCCTTGATTAGTGCTTTCAATTTTGCTCTAATGTATGAACATTTCTGGGGGAAAAAAA
>VXAA01006778.1:624348-645185 GCA_013399115.1 Anseranas semipalmata | reverse complement strand
AAAAAAAAAAAAGATATTTCAGCATTTTCCTCTTCCTCCTACAGTTCAAGACAGGAAAGTGAAAGAAAATCCCCTGATGATTAATTTAAAGGGCAAGGAGTTAGGGATTTTTATTTTGCACGTTTGAGCGGATAACAATGAATGTTGACATTTTTCTTTAAGGCTTACTATCTGTCCTCAGAGGGGTGGGAGAAAGTCTCTGTCATGGATGGGACATAGGAGACTGAACTACCAACTCCTTTAGCCTCAAAAAACAAAAAAATAAAATAAAATATTTAAAATCTCTGAATATAATTTATTTGGGACTTGCCTACAACTCTTATGCTCACTGATTTCACTTAATCTATGCTGGCAGAGTACATCAGCCTGGCAGAAGTGCTGCTGAATTACAATGCCCTGACTCCATTAAAACACTGTGCTGCAGCTAAACTGGAGCAGCCTTATGTTTATCAAATCCTCAGCTGGCCCTGATGGCTCAGGAGAGAAGCCAGCCCTAGAAGAGGGGAAGTGTAAGCAGACTGCAGACCTGGATGCCTGCATTTGTGAAAAAGAAGACCCAGTGAGTCCCCATGCCAGGGGAGGTACTGTCACCCTTCTGTGTTCCCCTCCCTGGGATGTTGTCCCCCCAGGAAGAGCTTCTCTTTGCTCTTAAGGGAGAAGTCACAGAGCTCAGAGCAGAGCCACTCTGTGATTACACTTCAATTGTGCTCATGTGAATGTTTTACTATGGTCTTTAAAACAAAAGCAAACATTAAAATGCCTTCTTTTTTCTACATCTTCATTTCAGTTCCCTTTGTCATATGAGTGAGACATAAGAGACTGAAGTACTGACCCTCTTAGCCTCAAAAAAAAAAAAAAAATTAAAGCCTATAAATATAATTTCTTTGGGAATTGCCTACATCTCCTGTGCTCACAGATTTCACTTAATCTACCAATCATGAGCACACAGTCTAAGCTCCAGCTGATTGTTACCCCACCTCTGGGGTACCACTCTGTGCCCATATGAAGCCCCTTTACCCACAGCCTGCTGCCACCTCTGATAGCCCTCCAGTTTGGGATGCCTGGGGCTCGGTCTGGGACAGAACAGCGAAAAGACAAAAGTCAGAAGCCATTAAAAGGAGACTCATCAGGGTTCAAGCATACCTGCTACCTCTGCCATGATTCACTTGACAGGGAGCAGAGTGCCATGACTGCAATCTAGCTCATCAGCACCAAGTCAAATATTTGCCATCTCTCCAGGTAGATCCCACTTCATGTCTGGGCCGGCGCCAGCTGGGCTCCTCACTGTTAGCTGACAAGACATCATAAAAACTCAGAAGCAACAGTTGCCTCATACACAAACAGATACTTATTAACGTCTCCTTATTGGGTCTGACATGGTGTAATATGTTCTGTAATCTTTCTGAATTAAGCCCACACAGGCACTGAGAGCTTTAGCTATAACGATCGTTACAGCTAATAGCCAGGAACGTCAGGGCACTTACCACCAGCCGATTGCTCCCCTCATGGGAAGCTCTTCTGGGTGTACAAGGTGAACACACCTCCCTTCCTCTGGGACTTTGCTCTTCCTTCTCCTGAGCACTTCAAGCTTGTGCCATCATTACACAGATTTGCTTTCCATTTTTTCCCTCTTTGAAAGCAGTGTTTTCTTTCTTGCATGGGGTCTCGTAACTTACTCGCCAGGCTCTGTTACTCTGAGTAGTCAGACATGAATTGCACTAAGACAGTTACAGCTGCCAGCATTCTGCTGAAATTTTGGGAGGCAAAGATGTACTCATTTCAGTCAAATACCCCAGCATTCTTCTCTTGGATTTACAACATTCGTAAAATAGATATTTCTTCTGTCCCATATCAAAATACAACCTAGCTTTTATAGACTCATTTGCAGCTATAGTTCTGATAGCCCACTGAATAGAGGAATTACTAATACTGTTTCAAGATGGGAAGCTCAGAAAAAAGTCAAGTGACATAGCCCAGATTGCTGAGCAGGCATGACACATATAGTAGAAAAACCCAGGTCTACTGTGCACAGGAGCCTTCCTGTGCAGTATAGCAGAGTTGCAACGGGGTCCCAGTGCTGAAGGGCTCCTTCAGGCTCTTCCACAGAACAAATAAATATGATTTCCTACTAACACTCCAGGCATTTCCTGCTATTAAGCTGTTCGTTGGTTAACATAGCAATGCCAAAAGATCAGTTTTTAAATATTTGGCACCCAGAGCCGCAATTAGGCTCAAAAAAGATGCTGCCCAGATTGTTAGAGGTGAATAACACTTGCATCCTGCACTCTCTTGGCACCAGCTGCCTGCCTAAGTGCCTGGACATGAGTTATGTCCCTAGCAGATGTCAACCAAGTTAAAAAAAAATGTGTTCTCTACTGTAAGTTCACATTATTTCCAGCATGTTGGATAATATCTGTGATAAAGAGCTTTGCATCTGACTGAAAGAAGCAACTTTTCTTCTCTGAACTAAAAACTGACTTTCTCAGCCCTTCCTCTTTTCCTTTCAGGCACCTAATTGTCTTGGGAAAAAATGACCTGTTTATCAAGTTAAACAAAACAACTGCTCTCCAGCGCAGACCAATAAAACAGGATTTATATGAATAGCTACAGTTTTATTAGCTATTGGCTTAAGCTTTTTGTCCTATTTTAGGACAGTATAATTTTTATTAGTTTTTTTCCCCCTGTTGAACAGTCTATTAACTATATTGTCATAAATAAGAAACTGTGTTGTTTAATATGACTGTTAAAGGGGAGGTTTATAGATCACATGATCACAAGGGTTCATTTAGGTCCCATAGTAATTAGTGGAAATGGATGTATAGCAATAGTTCACAATATGCTTTTGTTTGACCTTTTTGCCCTACATTTTCGACCACTTTGGGATTGTTTTATGCAATCGCTCCAAAAACTGACCTTCATTGCCCTCTGCTGGCTACATCTTTTACTCAGTGTAACTCAGTGTGCACAAACTTGGGCGTTAACTGGAAAAGTTCCAGGGCACCCTAGGCAGGCTGCTAGAGGTAGGAGCTCTCTCAGGGACTACCAGCAGTAAAGATGTGGTCCAGCTTTGCTGTCTACCGCATCCATGTTAAAGAGCTTAATGCATAGTCTCACTGTTGCTTAGGGCAGAGAAATCATCTTGTGAACAATCAGAGTGAATATTCCTGAAACTTTCCTGTGGGCGCGGTCAAGCTTCTCACAGATGAATTTCTGTAAAGCCAGGGAATGTGATAGTCAGTTACTTGGTTGGCAGGGACAGGCAAGGGGCCAGAGCTGAAGTGAGCACAGAAGCAAAGCTCATCTCTCTGCCTTAGCAGTGAAGAGCATTCATCATGGGTTAAGCGCACTGGAGGAGTAAGAACCTTTGTGCTGTTGTTGCCTTTGCTATGTCTATTTCTTGAGTAAGGACACTGTTGTTGTGCCTCCTTTCATGAGCAGCTTATTCACCAAACACTGAAAAAAGTCTCCTTTCATATATTCTCCATGTGCTTGTCAGGTGCTGATCACACATGCTGTAGGAAGCTGGCTTTGAAAAAGTGATGAAAATCCTCTTTCTAACCGAGATAATGTAGCTCATGACTCTTTCATTCTTTATTTTTTCAGCCATATCCTCTTCCTTGAAAACATTTTTGATATGTTTTTGCCAAATACAAGACGGTATATTTAGCAGAGCACCATGTAGGCATTTTTTTCACAAAGAAGAAGAAGTATATTACACAAGTTGAAGCCTACATGTGCTTTATGTAGGAAAAATATTTTAAATGAGGAGAACAGAATATTCTGGGCATCTTGAGTTCAGCAATCAGATCAAAATAAATTCACAGTGTAGTGGAAAAACTGTGGAGCAGAGCTGTCTTTAATGAAGCAACAATTACCTTAAAAAAAAAAAAAAAAGAAAGAAAGAAAGAAAGAAAGAAAAAGAAAAAGAAAAAACATTGGGATTATATAAGGAGGAGGCAGAAAAGAAATGTTAAATGAATCATGGTCTTGGAATGGAGAAGTGGCTATTTCTCTTTTGTTCTGCCTGAATTCTCCTTCAAAATTAACAATGATGATGTCCCTGTGGTTTTTCTTTGAAAGGGTTTAAAATACACAGGACTGCATTGATTTTCCCACAGTTCATCAGTGGACTTTACCAATGCTGCCTATAATTTTCAAACTAGTTGCTGGAAACTCTCAAGACTCTGCTAGGTCTGCTATGTAGGCAAGGATTTTCACACAACATCTCTGAGTTCCCTGTGCACAAGGAAGTACAGAAAGTTCCCTTTGTGTAGCTGTCATTGAACCATTTAATGTTGAACACAGCATTTCCGTTAAAGGACAGAGAAAGAGGGAGATTGTTATTCTATTAAATTCACCTTTCAATAACAACTGTATATAGCTCCCTAGTTCCTATCACTTGTTCATCATCATTGGGTCTTAGACCATTCTCAACCCATTAGTAGATAATATGCTGGAAGAAGAAAGCTAGGATTTTCATTGGAGCAAAAGATGAGGCCCAGTCCTGTGACTGACAGCTTACAGAGAAGCTGCTCAGCCTGCAAAGACCCCCCTGGCTTCCCCAGATGCAACACGCCTTTGGTCAATGTGCTACACTGTCAAGGCCCAGCAGTTTCAACCTTACTTAATTCATCCACTTCCCTCTGCTCTAATTTGGCTCCACACATTTTGAAGGAGAAAACAGCTGCACTACGTCCTGTGAGCTGCGCATACGTAAAAACATGAGGTATTCTTTCCTGTAGCTCAACAGACTCCTTATGGTGAGTCCCAGGTTTATCTGTCTGAGTGAGGATGAGTCAGAAATGAACAATACAGTGTGGGTAGGGGAAGTCTCCTCGAACGGAGGTAATGTTGGCAGTGGCTACAGCCAAATTCTTCAGTGCCACGACGGTTTCCCACCTGTGACTCATGCTGGCCATCTTGCCATGACGGTGTATCTGCTTTATTCAGCCCCAGAAGGGAACACCTCCTCCCACACACCTCCTGGGCTTGAAAACTGACATACAGTGTGAGAAAATGCTTCACACCCTGTACACATTAACCTTAAGAAATGATATCATTAAAATGATGTGCTCCTGAGGGTTATTATGAAAGGCTTACGTTAGACAGCTAAGTAGCTGTCCAGTTATCTAACATTTGGTTTCTATGTAGCCAGGATTCTGGATACTGATTGGAGTTAAGTACCAAAAGAAAGTAAAATGCATTTGGGATTAAAAAATAAAAATAAAAATCAGGACTACTTGAAGAGTTGAAAGTAAAGCATTTACACTCCCAGGAGATAAGACAGAGACACAATAAATCCTTTCCTCTCATTAGAACCAAACATTAGAGTATCTTTCCTGTTCAAGAAAACCCACAGAAATGGGAAATGTCATTTATGAATAATTATCCCTCCTTCTGGGTTCCTACTCACTTTACCAAGCCATCTGTAAAAAAGGCCCAACTTCCATCAGAGCAAAGGCAAAAGAACATTTATTTTTGACAAGATGACAAACTGTCAGGAGGGGTCCTCAGCAGGATCCTAGAAAATTGATTAAAAAGAAGACAGTCTGCTTTTTAAAATGTTATGAAATCAGATTTTCTAATGGTATCCCATGGCTTTTTTGTATTCTCCATTAGTCTGGAATGGAAAACGTTCAAAGGCTCTTGCCATGAAAATGCTTCCTATAGAATAATGAAAATCTCTACTTCCATCTTGAAAGCAACATGAACACTGGCCTGCTATATATTAAAACAACAGACAACAAATGAAGTTACCATGCAAGTTCTGGGAAAGGGAAATATAAACTCATACTCGTCTCTCCCTTGTTCCTTTTGATGTCATACATACATTCATCAAAGAAGTACAGAAACAAAATTGAGCAGAGGATAATGAGTCCGAGGAAAAGTTTCAGAAAGTCCTGGCTTCCCTTTTAACAAACATCAAATCAACAACACATCATTAGTTCATTAGAGACCCCATCCAAAATCAGTGAAATCAGTGGGAAAGCTCCCAGTTGGCTTCAGCAGGCTCTGAATCAACAAAAGCACAATTACAGATGTTTAAAATTTTTTCAGTGAAATGACTTTTTTAATGAAAAATAGCTTTTTAACAACACTGAAATTCTCATGGGGTCATTTGTTTTCATTTATCTACTTTTCTTTCCTTGGTGGAGCAAGCTGGAAATAAATAAATAACATGTTTTTCATCTCACCCATCCCCCAAACTTTAAAACTTAATTTCTTTCCTTTTCACTGGAAAAAGAATATGACAAGCAGCATGAGAGGCAGGAAGGTTCAATAAGGCATCACAGTGGTCACACAAGGAAACTGGCCCAGCTGGAACACTGTGTGCCTGCTAGAAGAAGGGGATGAATTACCCCCGAGATGGGCAGCTTGGCCAGTTCTCTTGCTTTCTTGGTTGCCCCAGCAAGTAACTTCGTTCTCCTTTGTCTTTTTTGATGTTGCACACAAATTGATTAAAGATATGCAGAGATGATACTGCATGGAATCTAAGAAAAACTTTCAGAAAGTCTTAAAATATGTCGACAGAACTGATAAATTTCAAACAAATACTACAACTGAACAGAAGCAGAAAACATCAGCTGTTCCTTGGTCGGTTTTGGGTACATGGGGACCACACATAATCTGCATGACAGTCTGCAGGGTTCTCCTTCGTGATTCATCCCACTTCTGTCCATTCTGTTTTCTGAAAAACATTTAAAATACTCAAAGCAAATCCCTATCTTCTACCATAATGCCTGGAAGATCACCTTGTTGAGCTTCTGTGTAAAAAAAAGGGGGACCAGAGGAAGGCAAAGTTTTAATTTTCGTGTTTTTTTTTTTTTTTCCACTATCTAAATCTATTTTAATTGGCAATAAATTAAATTATTTTTCCCCAATTCAAGTCTGTTTTGTCCATGATGATAACTGGAAGTGGTCTCCCTGTCTTTACCACAACCCACAAGATTTTCGTCCTATTTTCTCCCATTCTACTATTGAGGAGGAAGAGTGAGTGAGCAGCTAGGTAGGCGTCTGCTTGTCAACGACAGTTATATACTGTTCTGTTGTTACTGACTATCGTTTATGTTGCATTACTTTTTCAAAACTCTAGCTAAAATATGAGTTCATATGCACAAGATGTTTCAAGCTTACAGGTCTCTTCTCAGTCTCTGCCAGCCACAAAAAATCAATAAACACTAAGAAGACATCTAAATAAATGCATTAACGACATCATTTTTTCCCTTATTTCTTTTTGATTCTTATAAAGACTTACACATATTTCCAGCTACCCTGCCATCGCCTCAAGAAGCATCTCCAGCATTATTTAGCATTATTAAAATCTGGAGTAACAGTCTCTTTTTTTCCCCTCCAAATGTGTTTTAATTAGCAAAATCTTCGAGCCTTGAGATTTACTACATGTCAGCACATGGATTGATGTTGCTTGAGTCCATAACACTCTCTGTCATTTCATAGCTGTAATTTACTGCATTTAAGCATTCTGTTTGTTTTGCTAACTACTGCTGCATATTGGCCAAACACATTTGCTGAGCTCTCTGCTCTTCCATTGGGAAACTGTGGTGGTCTGCAGCATTATACCCAAGGAAACCGGGTCATGTAGAACAGGCAGATTCTCTGCTATCTTATCACATTCAGGATGTTGCTCTTCCAATTTGCCATGTTTCTAAATTCACTTAGTGGAGTAGGTCTCACTGTAAGAACTAAGAACATGAGTTAGAACCTCATACCTTGACCTTAGTCAACCAACTTAGAAACGGCTACCTGGTTATTCACACTGGAAGGTCAAAAGTGACTATACACAATGCCAGGCGCACCACCCCCTTACAGGCTATGACCTACATAAACCAGTTTATTCCAACTGCACTAGCTCCTAGGGTTATGTAGACACAAAAAGTACACAGAAGCTCAAATAACTGTCAGACACAAAAAAAAACTTATTTGTGTCTTTCTACCCACTATTGCTATACTCCATAAACAAGTTCCACATTTCCATTCATCTTTCCTTCTACTAACAAATTGCCAGGACAATTACCCAGCTAACTCCTATCTATGGCATTCCTCTTCCCTTCCATCTGTCACACTTTCAGTCCTTCTCCTCACTTGCACTCCTTCTCTAAAAATCCTTAATTTAATGTGGGGTAAAATAACACTCCATCCAAACTAACATAGATTTACTGTCTGGCACCTGGTCTCTGTGACATCTTAAGTTAAGTATTGGAGCTTAGGACACAGAGATTTTGAGCTTGAATGGATCTATATGTCACATCCTAAAGTAAACTAGAATTTTCCACAGTTATCCAACATTGTAGCATTATGTTTCCTGAATATTGCCACGTGGCTTGAAAAAGACACAAAATGCACTATACTTTCTGTTTCTACAGAGTTATGTGAAAAAATATATTTGTTTTCCATATGCAGGAGCTCTATGAACTATGTTTTTCTCTAAATACATTCAGAGGTCCATGACCACATCTGAAAATGTTTTGTCATCCCTTCATGTTTCTTATATCAGTCCGGTATGCTACCATAAATGTCTAGAATGAGGCCAGATAGTTTCAATTACTCATTTCAAGAAGATGCCTTTTCAATCACAACTTGTTCCTTAAAGACCAGCTGCTTGGGTCACATTACCTGTCAAGAGCCAGACTTCATGATTATTGAAATTTTCTGTACATATCAGTCTCAGAAGGAAAGGAAGAACAGACTGCATCCATAAAACAGCATTTCATAGTAAGAATTATTTCAGGCACACAAGCTATCACAGAAAGGATGGAAATCATGAGAGAAATAAACCTGTACTGGATTATTTAATTTGTTTGTTTCATTGACCACTGTGTCCAAAACTGCACAAGATCTACAGTTATGTCTTGCCAACATTCCCAGCAAATACAGGTAAGTATCAATAAATGTTGTTTCATCACGGCCAAAGGCAGCACCTTCTAAAGTCATTGGAACCTTCATTAAAGTCATTGTCCTCTCAAGGTCAATGAAAACTTTGGATGAGGTTATTGTTTTCTGTTGTTTATCCAAGAATTTAAAGAAAATGTAAGCAGGAGGCCTTGCAGATGGCTATGTACAAAATACACATTTTTTAAAAAAAATAAATGATCGGTTTCTGAAACAGCAGTGATTTAGAGATATGAAATCACGATATGGTACACAATATAAACCAAGTCTTTCAGGCAAGCATGGGTTTGTATTACTTAACCTGAATTAATTCATGAATTTAAATACCTTCTGCAAAACGGAGCTAATTTGGTTCCTCTACAAAGCTCGCCAGTGAGGTGGTTATAAAGGAAGGAAAACTCCTTTCCCTATCTACAAGCCTCTAACACAACTGAGGGAGTCCATGAATAAAGTGTCTCTTGCTTACTTAAATCTATAATCTCTGTAGCCCCAACATAGACTTCACATTAGCTAAGGAACCCCCAAAGCAGAACTCCTCATCACCTATTTCCAAAATCTCTTTCCCACACTGTCTTAATTCAAGGTGTTTTCATTAAGCTGAAATCTGTCCCACAGGAACAGGTATGGACTTCCTTAGGCAGACACCTTAAAGTGGCTCACCCTTGTGCACAATGACCTAAAACAGCTACCGTACCATGGAGCCCCTCCATCTGTGAAAAGATGTCAAAGAACTGCTAGTAATTGATTGCTTTAACACATCAACTCAAACGTTAAACTCTTCTATTAAAATTTAAAATTGTTCTTCCTTTTTCGAAATATGACTTTAAAAAAACTAGCATAATGTTGCTTTGTATCACAATACTGCTGAAGTTCTGAAAAGGAAGTCCTGTCTAGACATTTTTAGACACATCTACACTTTATTCATCTCTGAAAAAAGATTTAGGTCCCACTGTGGTAAAAATAGTTTGGTTGATACAGGTAGCGGTTTGTAAGGCTTCTCTTGCACATCCTGTTCTCTGAACCAAAGAAGAATGAAGCAAAGCAAGTTATTAAAAGCTTCAAACGAGTTAATTTTGGGGGGGTAGGAAGTACACTGCTAGCTGGGGAAAGGCACAACTGACTGCACATCAAAATTCCAGAGTAAGGTAACACTGTTTTTCAGAGGTTTCCTGTAAGTACTTTACTAGTTGATCTCACTAATGCAAGCAATTGCACTTCTCCTTGTCTTCTAATACTGTTCATCACCTGCATTGTCTTCTAGAAGCTCATCTCTTTATATTGTTCATATTTAAGCAGTTGTTTCTACCACAACAGTTACCATGAAAATACAAAGCAATAATTCAGGATGAAGTATTCACATGATGAGGAACAAATTAAAACAATTAAACACTTTACATGAAAAACTTCTATTACTGTTCATTTTGTTACATTAATTACAGTAAGAACAGGAATAATGAAAATATTACGGTTGATTTTTTCAGCTTTCCAGGAATCTTCTTTTTGCTCAGCCTGTAACTGGACTACATTAAAATTTGCTATGAAAACTCACATGGACTTTACATCACTGTGTCAGAACTGTTCAGTGAAAGCTCTGATGGACATACCATTGCAAGCATGAAATAATTATAACTATAACTGGTAGACGGTATCATCATAACACACTACGCTACATTTCCCAAGGGCACAACATACCAAAAATACCTTGCTATCAAAATACAGAAATGGGGCTTTCCAAAGTCACTTATGAAAATGATAGTTCAAAAGCAGTGGGAAACACAGCTCCTGAGACTCACTATGAGTATGACCAACAGACATTGAAACAGAGTCAGTGAAAGTATAGTTCAGGCAAACATGAGATACATTATTCAAGTGAATATTACACAACAGAAAATATATGCAGGGAAATCAAGGAATTACTGTAAAATATTGATCTGTAGTTAAATTGCAACATAAAAATTGACAGATTACTAAATACTTTGGAAAGAAAAATACCTAAGTCAAAGACAAAGATCAAGAACTATTTGCATGATGTTAGACAACGTAAGCATGTGAAGCAAATGGTAAATGTGGTATAACATCAAGAAACAAATTCTGACAGGGAATAGAATAAGGAGTTAGAAGGAAGCCACATGACTTTTTCATTTGTTTTTTTAATAGAAGTTGGTCATAAGTAACCTCCCTTAAACCTCCCTTACCTTACTTTTAAGGTAAAAAAGTTGGATCATTATCAAGATGTTCAAGCACTATTAAGATGTGCAAAGAAAAGATGCAGGAACTAATTAATTTTCAAAGCTACTTTCTCATTCATGCCTTCACTGAGGTATATTATCTTCAAGTAGTAATGATAATCAAAGGAGGCAGATACATTTCTTCAGTGGCACTAATCACAGAAGAAATCTATATTTGACAGCTACAAAAGATGTTTTTAATTTATTCTTCTCGTACAAGTTTATACAGCAATCCTTTAGAATTGAGAATAAAAGAGAATCCCTCCTCATCCTGCCCAGAGACAAAGGAAATGTGGAGCCTCACCTTCACCTGTTGTGCAATTGATTGCATCGCTTGTGCTTTCCTCACCCCACCAGCTCATTCCACAGTGGGTTATACCAACAGCAGGTGTGTGCTTTAGAGCAAACATTTAAGTGCTGCATGTACTTTATCAATCACCAACTTAAGGCCTCCTCCACGTCACAGTTGATTTCACTGGTGTAGGCTAGAGACTGGAGAGCACTAATTTTGTGTTATGTTCTGGTCTTGAAGTATTACAGGCAACTCTTGAGTTAGGAAAGAGTTGTGTGTAAAATAATGTGACAGCTAAGAGAGCGTAAAGAAAGCTTTGAACCTTTTTGCAGTCCATACGCTTTTGGTGCATTTTGGATAGACCTAGACAACTGGCTTGGATAACCTGAATAAGGTTAACTAGACCATAATTTTTAGGATGAATTACTGCAATTTGGAAAGAAACGTAACAGTTCTTCTATTTCAAGATGACATTTAGACACCGTGAATTTGTTTTCTGCATTATTTAGGAGTGTCTGGTACCCTGGCAGTGAAGCATCATGCAATCTGAAATTTGGCTTGAGGTATCAGACATTTCTGTTCACCTTTTCTACTTTCTCCCCTTATTTCTTCTGCTGTTTTTATCATGCAATAACTTTGTCCAAATGTTCCCTTGTTTCTTTTTATTGATAAAATTTCTCAGTGATTTGGTAAATATTGGTTATTTGTTGGGTGTAATGATTAAGAAATCAGAGATCAAGTTACATCATTGTTGCTCTTGCACAAATGAATGCAGTGTGGACACACCACTCACCAAAGACATTGTGTACAGTATTTTGTTAAAAAGCAAAAGTCAGAGCCAAAGAACAGTGGGATGGAAGAAAAGATGTCAAGAAAGATGAGTATTGTTGCATAAATATGTAGACTGGGTGCTCAGGACGGTCTTAGATAATTAGCTTGTTGTTTTGTTTTGTTTTGTTGTTTTTTTTCCTCTAATGGCTATATTTATACATTTGCAATGCCATTTCTGTCAGCACAGTTAGTCTACTTGTTTCAATTATGCCTGCTGGGATGATTTTTTCCAGGTTTTCCTGTCCTTTGACAGGTTAAAAATTAGTTTGAGATTCACCTCTGGGATAAATTTTGATATATATATTTTCAAAACTCATTTTCCAGATGCTTCTATGAATATCAGAGACGTGTGAGCATATCAAAGGTTAAGAGTTACTTGCAGATTGTGTCACGGACAAAAGAGAAAAACAGTTTGGTTCTTCTCGTGCCCAAGAACTTTTCCTTCCTTTAGGGCTTAGTTATGAAAATAGAATGTTTATGGATATAAAGTTGTAGGCTTTAGCTTTAAATATTTAATTGTGAACTGCTAAATCAAACCAAGAGATTGCCTTTAGGTTCCTGCCTGGTTTTAATAGCTTTGTCTTATTCTGTGGTTGTTCTATTCGAACCATTTCGGCTTTTCCATCCTAACCATTTCTGCTGGTTGTTTGAGTGGGGTAAGGAACTAAATGTGCTTTGTTCTAAGCCTAATTTAATGGGATTATATTTCTGGAGTGGCATGAAATTCAAGTAATAAAAATGCAAAGTCCTGAACTTGAGTTGAGCTAATTCACTATAGTGAGGTAGTCTGGAGACTGACCAGCTTTAGTAGCAGCTCTTCTGAAAAGAACTGGGGTCTTTGTTGGCAATATGCTAAATATGGGCCAGCAGCTTGCCCTGGCAGCAAAAAGACCAACAAAATTCTGGACTGAATTAACAACAGTCCTGATAGTGATTCTTCCCCTTTATTTGGCACTTATTCAACTGCATCTGTAAATCTGCATTCAATTTTGTACCCTCCAATACTTGAAAGATGAAGACACACTTTGGCAAGTGTATTTAGGAAGAGGCCACCAAGATGGTCAGGAGCTGGAGCAAATGTCCTGTGTGGAAAGGATGGAAGATTTGGGCTTGTTCAGTGTGAGGAAGAGGTGGCTTAGGGAGAACTTAACAGCAGCCTGCCAGCATGTACATAAAGGTCATCAAGAAGATGGAATCAGGCTTTTCACTGCAGGGATAATGACTGTAAACTGGAACAGGAAAAGTTCTTTCCTTCCACAAGGAAAAAGAAAAAAATCACTGAAGATGGATTAAGTGTTTCATCAAGGCACCCAGAAAAGTCATTGAATCCCTTTCCTCAGAGGTTTTCAAGACCTGACTGGACAAAGCCCTGAACAACCTTGTCTGAATTCACTGTCAGCCTTGCCTTGAACATTGAAGTTGAAAGAGACCTCCCAAGGGTCCTTTACAACCAATCTGCACTCGGTTAGGAAACACAAAATAGATTTCTGCTAAAGCAGTTGGAGAAAACTTTGATTTCTCCATATTTAAAAGCATGCTTCAGAAGAAGCCAAAATAGCATGACCTGCTGGCCAATAGACATTAATGAAGAAGAGAGGAAGATGAACAGGCAAGAAATTACTAGCTTTTAGAACATCACCCTGTTATCCAAATGCCATCTTGGTACTATAATTAATTTGGGCCTCACGATGCACCTCTGAAGAGTTCCTCTGAAATGTGCTCAGTGTAGTACAAGGAATAGCTGTTTTTTCCTATTCTTATCATGACTCATCTTTTGCCTAGGCCTGCTTTTTAGTTTGGAGGATGTTGTGAGTGTAAGAGACTTCCCTTCAGTAAGAGCCCAGGATCAGTCTTCTGTCTGTGAGGGTGGGTTTGGCAGTTGGTTCCTCCAGAGGCTCCTCCATTATGCTCACCCCTGAAATATATGGGGTAAATAACCCCACACATAATTTTACTACAGATGTCTAAAGTGTAGACTTCCCCATCTGAGCTAGTCAACATACCTTCCATGAACGTGCCTTATGATCAGTGGAAACAGAAAATTTAGAGACATCCACCTGACCTGTTTTAGATGTTTAGTTTAGAATGAGACTGATCCCACTTTGGCTTCACTGACCTGATCTCCATTGACTGCAAAGAGAGATAAGTTGACTTGTTCAGATGTAGGTGTCTGTATATCAGGTGCCTTCATTTGCCAGAGGGAAAGTTCCCATGGCATCTGCATTATAATCACGCTGGAGCTGGGTATTTCATCTCAGCTAGATACAAACACATGGTAAATTGTGCCGTGACATCCCTATAGCACCCTCATGCAACTTATGGCTACTGACAAGCTGAGCTAGAATTAAATCAATGTGCAAGAGAAGGGGAAAGTGTTTGTAAGCCACTAGCATTCTCCCAAGTAGTCCCATTCCCACCAATGAGAACCTGTGCCAATTAGTTTTCCAGTAACACTACAACACGGACATAGTTCAGAATTCAGTCTAGTCCATGTTCTTACGATAGACAACACACCTTTCCAGCAAGTTTCCCGACCTTTGCTATGTCGTTTGTGTTGGATTTTCCTGCAATAATTAAATATTTTCATGAAATAATTTATTTCCTTTTTTATTAATTCATTCAAATTTGTCTTTCCTGGAGTATGGGCAAATTAACTCAGTCATTGGCAGACATTCTTTTTTGTTTGTCTCACCACTGAAATCTTACAAGCACTGATGCAAACTATGTAATTTTCCTTGTCCTCACTCAAGAGATGTCACAGAGCACTGTGTAATTTGTATGCACCTCTCAAATGACAAACTCTGAACAGTTTAGTTTTCTCAGTTTATAAGTAAAAAGTCTCCTCCATTCTTCTAACTGAAAAAAAAGAAAGAACAACAAAAAACCTTCAGCCAGTTCTGCTGTTTTATAGAGTGGCAATAATGTTTTTTGGCCAGCATAAGAATGGTTTTTATATAATATCCTGAATTATTATGGTTAAAATAAGGATTTTTCACCCTTTAGGAAAACTTTGACAGAAAATGAATTTTAAGAACTATATATTTTTATTATTATCAGGGCAATTAGGAAACTTTCTGAATAAAATTACATGCTGTCAAAAGATGGGCTTATGTTTCAGAAGACATACCATCACATTTCCAAATGAAAAAGATGGCTGGAGGTGATAGCACAGCTCCATCAACATGAAAGAGAAAGTTCTTTTTTTACAGCAATAGGATTCATATTTTGCTCTTTTTTTTTGTTGTTGAAATGAAAGAAAGGTATGGAAAATAGTTTGAAAATCTCAGGAAAAGTTGATATCTAAGGTAAGTACAAGACCTTCCAATGATCTATGTTTCACCTTATATTTGGGGGTCATGTGTTTTCCCAAAGTATATTTGTTTCTGTTTAGGCAACAGTCCTTGCAAAATGTGGAGGAGTCTACAGTCAGATTGTCTAAGGCACCTCACTTAGCAGATGAGGCCAATCTCCTCAACATCTGCCTTTGGTCAATTGAGAAAGAAAGGATCTCTCAAAATGGTGACTGAGAACAGGAGTCTAGCTTAGTTTATTTTAGCCTAGATGAAGTATCTTTCTCACTGGCAACATAAAGTTAAGAAACATCAATACCACTTCACAACCTTTAATCTGAACATAGTGGTCTATCTGTGGGCTGTCTCTAACTTTCAGTGGTGGAAGTAGAAAGTTCATCAATTAGCAGTGCATCAAGGCAGAACCTGAGCAGAACCCCATGGCAGTTGCAACCCCAACCTCACCACAAGCCACATGTCTTGAAACTCTGCACCAAAATTTTTCAGCCAAATACCAGTTGCAGCACTTTACATGTACATGCAACAATAACACATTTCTTTTTCAAGAAAGGGGAAAAGATAAAGTCACTCTTACACCATCTTTTGTGCAACATCACCAACAGCAAGAACTGCTAGGTTATACCTGCTTTTTGAGATACCTCACTAATTGAAACAAAAAATCATCCTTTATTCTAAAAAAATAAAGGTGTGTGGGGGGTGCAACATCTGGAAGCTATTATGCAGGCCTTGGAAATTATTGTCATCAGAATATCAGTTAAACAGGTGCATGCTGATGGCTAGGGCACATAATAGACTCATTAAGGTTAGCCTGAGTATCAGGAACACAGACTTTAGTGTTTAACATATCCAGATCTTGAGGCTTGAAGTCTGTTAAGATTTATTTGAGATCTAACATCATCTATTTTTATGTACAAGCTAAAGAAGAATGCAGATATAATGAGATCTTCCAAAGACGTGACTGGAAGGATACCTAATGAGACTAACATCAGCCAGTGGGAGCCAAATTCTTACAGTCTCTTCATCTGGTGCCTCCCATCCAGGTCCCATCTGGCTCCTCCAGATGATGATTTAGAGTAGACTTAACCTATATGTTTGCATTCATCTATTTTCATCTCCATTGCTTAAAGTAGCAGCTTTAGGGAGACTAACTTCTTCAGCCTAGGTATAGTCTGAGTGAATCCTCCTACAGTGAGAAACACAAGTGGTTCCAGTTTTCCTCACGGGAGAGGCTAGCCCATCTAGATCTTATAAAGATTGTTAAAGATGGAAAAGGCATTCCTATAAAAAATTATTTCCACAAAGACTACTGGCAGATATTTCTGCTCAGAGTTTGAGGACTGTCAATTGGAAAAAATCCTGGAAGGTGAAGATGTGGGTGCACTCATGGTCAGCCATAGGACGGATCATACTATGACTGACCATTAGTAACTAATACAGAAAAACTTTAAGAGAGGCATATGTAACACTAGGCAGGATCAGACAATGTATTTCCAGAGACAGAGTAGTCATACAGGCCCCAGCAGGACCATAATACTGAGGTACACTTCTGTTCAGGAAAGCTGAACTCCTGCTAGAACAGACACAGAAAAGGGCAACTAGGTTCAGAAGTTTTCTTGCAATGAGGAACTCAAAACCCCTTCTTTGTTTGGTCCAGAAGAAAGAAGATCAAGCTGAGATATGATTTCCCTGCAGAAATACTTACAAGAGATGGAGAAGAATCATTGAATCATTTAGGGCAATGCTGGCAAGAGTGCTTGATAAGAAGTTACCAAGTGTAAGTCTAGGCTAGCTAAACAAGAGTTTCTCTCAGAGGAGTGACTTTCAAAGGCAGTTTTATGAAAGAAGAATGGGACAATATTCCTAAGTAAATCTGAGATAGTTCAATGCATGTATAAGCAGGATATTATGGTGTGGCTGCCTCCAGGAATGGTGAACAGTACTTGATGACTCATTCCTACGTTTCTGTCTCCTATCAATCCTTGGCTTTACAAACCAACAAGAAGAAAATACTAAAGCTAGAAGCTAATCTGAAGCTAAAGATGCTTCTGTATCAATTATGCGGGTTACAAATGTAACAACAAAATAGCAAAAGGTTACGTTGAGCCAAGTTAAAAATACATCCCAACACTGGAAGTGAACTGTTACTCAACAGAAACCATACTGTGATCTTTTACAGTTTTTAATGGTCACAGGTATAAAGAAAAGGAACACCTGGGATACCTGTCAACATTTCAAGATACTACAATTTTTTTATATGTTCCCTGTTTCCATCTCTGCTATTCTACTCAAAGAGAAATTGTTTTCAATTAGATAATACTACCTTTGCCCTGCTTCTCAGGTGTGAATCATAAAAAAGGAGGCCATAGCAATCTATAAAAGTTTTGGTGGTTTTTTTTTTAACGTCTGATTCAATTTTTCTGAATATTCTCTATATTGACATATATTATGAAGGATAATATATGTGAAAGCAGCTTTCTATTTTATGAATGTGGAAGTCCGTTGTCACTTATCTTTTTTCAGACTGAATGAAAGATGATCTATGTTACTTAACATCAACAACAGGTTGATGATGATGGGATGACAGCTCCATGGATCAACTGCAGTGAATGAGCTCACACTTAGGGTGATGGGTGAGCACCACTGAAGGGATTCGTGCAGGGACCTCAGGTTGTGGCTCCACAAAGTGCTCGCTCGGGTGAGCTGAAACCTTTCTGTTGGTAAAGCAGCATGATCTTCTCAGTCCACAAGGAATGATCATCAAGAGCCCTTTCCCAGTAGCTGGTTGCTGGGGATAAATACCGTTGCACTGGGACAGGTCCACATCAGAAGACAGGCTTGTCTGGCTTCTTTAGGAGAAGCCTTCTTGGAGACCTGCCAGCAAGCACAATTCCATATTCTCTGATCCAGTATAAACACTCAGGAACATGCTTAACTTTAAGCATATGAGTTGTCCTGTAGACATCAATAGGGTTGCTAATGTGCCTAAAGTTAAATATGCATCAAGTGCTGAGCTGGAATGGAGCCAAGGACTCAGAAACTTGCAGGATCAAGGTTTGGCTGAAGAACAGAGAGTAAAAAGGGAGACAAAAGCTGAGAGATACTGAGTTGCTCTCATGCCCTCTTGCGTCAGTCCTTCATGGAAGCAAGCCCTGGGATAAACCCCTTATTATAATAAAAGTTAAAGGAATACCTGTACAGAATAATTAAGCATTAAAAGATACTGTGAACATTTTTTTACAGCATACAATGTCTTTTGATTGTTATATGGTATTACATTTTAAAGCAGACACAGTGATGTCACTGCAGGAAAACATCACAAAAACATTGCAGCAACAGGCATGTCTTTCAACAGATGCCTGGTTGACTCACTCTCACAGCTGCACCAAAGTACTCCAATGTGTTTCTGGAGAGCATTCTTGCTTGTGAAGTCTTTATTGGGACACTCTGACTGTAGGGGAATGCAGCCGCTTTTCATTTCTTGTGGCAGTCAGAAAGTTTCATTGAATATTTCTGAGCTCTCAATCTCTTCCAAAACACATGCTGAATTTCCTGGCTCTCTTCCTTGAAATCTGCTCTGGGTTTCCACCCGTCTCCCCTCACAAATTACTTTATGTGCATGTAAATTCCAAAATTAAAAAAAAAAAAAAGCATTCTGATTTTTCAAAATTGATTTTAATCATTTTTCCAAGCTTTGTGAATTTTTATATGTAATCATTTTATATTTAAATGATTTATATTTTGAACTTATCACTGGAATCCAGCAAAGGTAAAATAAAAACAGTTGTCCTTTAACTATTAGTAATGCAACACTGCCAACTAGAGGCATTGGGAATGATCAAATTCTTATCTTATGGACTACATCAATAAATTTGAAGGGTTGTATACCTATAAATACAGAGAGATCATACTTACTCTACAGAAATCCCACCCAAAGCCTCCAAACACAGTGGTGTTTCCATTTAATTTTCTTTAGATTTTGATGTTTCAATAAGTAATTTATTGAATCCAAACACCACAAATGTTGTTATTCTATTAAAAATCTCATCTTCCAGAAACTCAGATATAATCACATCAGATCTCAAATTACCTCAGGCTCCCCAAAGTTTTGCTAAGCCATCTAACCACCTTTGGAAAAATACCTCCAGACCCTGGAGGTGGTCTCACCAAACAGGGCCCTGCTCTGTGGCCCCTTCAATGCCCATGGTGGGGGGGCACAGTAGTGTGCAGCTGCCCAGCATCTGGCAAGAAGGCACTGGAGCAGAGGGGAATGGGGACCTTCTGCAGGTCCTTGTGCCTCCTCGTGTGACTGCAGCAAAGCCCTGAGGAAAGGTTCTTTCCAACTGTGTCCTTCTCCACAGTTCCTCCACTGTTGTACCACTAAATATAACCCATGCCTGGGCAGTCCACTTGTGGGGAGAAAACCAAGGTGCCTGGGGATGCTCCATGCCTGGGAATGCACCATACACGCTCACACTGTACCTCTTTCTGGCTGGCAGGGTGTGCCCTGGGGCATGCCAGAAGCCTGGGGGGCCAAAATGCCTTCCAGAGGTACCCTTTGCTATAACCCTGCACTGATCTTCAGATAGAGAGACACCTGGACCTAAATAGAGATGTCTTTTCTTCTGGCAGAAGTCTAGAGGATTGTTTGAAAACTGCACAGTCAGAAACGGAGTGTCACAGAAAGGTCTGCTGGTGGAAGAGCAAGCTCTGCCTGTTGGATCTGACACAGCACTAAATAAACATACCGTACAGAACATTTTGTACTTTTAGGTTGGAGGGAGGAGCCAACAAGATCCAGTCCTGGTTTCCTTCTATTTAACAAAGCACATTTATTCTGTAAATCTCAGTGAAATTCATCAAAGATAATAGATTCCATTTTTCCCCTGACACTCATCCAAGCTTTTCCTGGGGCTGTACCACGGGGCAGTTGAAGGACAGAGGAGTCAGAGCATCCCAAAAGAGCAGAGGAAACATTGGAGGGGGCTGGAGGTGACAGTACTGGAATAAGATGAAGGCTTAGGAATGAAAACATAGGCATTGGCCTGGGGAGCAGAGAATTTAGCTTGCAGCCAGTATAAACCACTGTAAAAACTAATTCAATAAATGTTTTTCCAGTTATATTATTATGCTTATGTTCCATAACAATGTCTTTACAGGAATACAAAGCTAAAAAAGAACAGTGGTCCAGTGGGATCAAACCACTGGGGCTCAGGCATGACTGGAGTAGTTTATGCATTTGACTGTTATCTAAAGCTCTGCTTTTAACAG
>VXAA01006778.1:581286-619603 GCA_013399115.1 Anseranas semipalmata | reverse complement strand
CCCCCCCCCGGCTTCCTGCAGTGAGAGCAGCTCACCTGTGGCTGCAGACAGGACACCCAGCAAGCTCCTTCCGCCACAGGCAACCAGACCTATTCTGCACTTTCTTTTTAAGCTATAATGCTTCCAAAATTAGGATATATTAGGATATTAGGACCCAAAAAGTGCCTAAATCATAGATACTAAAACAGAAAATAGCTTTTTAAAGGGTCTTAATACTCCCTTTCATTACTGCAGCAGTGGTGTGCTTCACATCATCATCCTTTATGTACCTTCCCTGGAGCACAGGGAGAGGCCAGTCCCCATGGGACCCAAAGAGACAGTAGCAGCAGACAAGAGGTACCTGACAGGAGTGTTTCAGTTCTGCCCTTCTGAAGAAGGGCACTATAAACAGTCAAAAGCAACAGTGAAAAAATTCTTTCCCATTTGAATTGAATATGCTTTCTCTTACTTATAATAAGGGTTTCTTCTACTGAGCTGTAATTTCAGGGATTCCACACATACTCTTGTGAGGCGAAGCCATAACTTATGACAAACCACACAACCTGAAGATGTGTCACAGGGGCATCTCTTTTTCCTAGAAATTCTCTCAGATGCTGAATTTCCTCTTTTAACTTTTATTCTCATACTATGAATTCTCATATTATGCACTCAACGAATTCAGATTTGTACTCAGTTTAAAGGCTCAAACAAATTCACACAGGTTAACAAATCTGATATGATTATCATATTAACTGAGCCCAGAGTTGTCTATACTCATGCCCACAAAGTGGAGAGTTCTTGCAGCTCAGACAGCGTCCAGTTAACTGGAAGTGCAAGTTTGAATTCTCCATTAAAAATGGTAAAGATAATTTACCACCAAACATACAAAAGGTCATATTTTGCACTTCTTCGTACAAAATTAATTGATCTTTTGTAGCAGCAAATATTTAGGAGGAAGAAGGGAGAGAATCAGAGATACCACATGAAAAGGTGATATTTTATGCTCAAATTTTAGAGATCAAGCTGAAAAGGCTTCTTGAATAGACATGAAAAACATAACACAAGAATTATACATCATTAATCACATATATGTCAGTGACAACAGACGTCAATAGGTCAAAGCATCCAAGTTAAACAAGAAGGCAGGCTTCACATGAAAAGGAGAAAGAAAAACTGTAACAATACAGTTCATATTAACAAATACCTGGGAGAGGAAGAACCAAAAGAGGATTGCTCCTGATTCCTGTGCAAAGGCTATCCAAGGAGGAGGGAAAATGTGATCCAGCTAATTCTCTCTTTGTGCAAAGAGAATAAATAAAGGGCTTTTTCCATATTAGTCAAGATAGGTCAAAATTATATCAAGCAACATGTCCTGAGAATCAGACGATTTTTAAACTACAACTCACAGAAGCAATAATTAGATACTTTAAACCATATTCTTTAAATAAAGAATTTTATTTCCAACTCACAAAAGAAGTTACCTTTATTTATTAATTACATTCCTCTACACAAAGTAACCCTTGTTACTATTAGCTTCATACCTATCTTCTGGCACCAGTGAGCCCAGCCATTCAGTGGGAACAAAAGCCCCTACAGTTCCAGCTTTCATTGGTGGTTTCTTCTTTCACTGGCATAAGCCAGACTCAAATTGTTTGAAGGGGGAAGTAACAGACCCACATAAGCCACTATTTATTTTCAGTCCTCATACAAGACACCTGATACAAGCCAAGATGAAGAGAAATCAAGGATTCAGTGTCCAACCATGGGAACTCACAAGAGTGCAATTTGGAGGGATGGCAGAAAAGGAAGGGGGAGGGTGGAAATGCATGAATCTGGTTTCCAGCTAAAAGGTCTCTCTCATTTTTCCCAGGTGAACGTACCATTGTTGCTACACAGAGATCTGGATAGCTCAGGTGTTCTGTGCTTAAATCACGCTGGTTTTACCTAACTAATTTCAGGAAAAGGACCTTCCATCAAGAGAACTGATCGCTGCTGGTGAGAAAACATTTCTTATTCTTTTCTTATTCTCAACTTTCCTTTACTGCAGAATGAGTTTTGGTTGACAAATGTATTACAAGCCTNAAAAAAAAAAAAGACAAATGATAGCTGCTTAGAGATTAGTTAGCAAAATGTTTGTTCTGACAGAGAGATAAAGGCAATTTTTATGGTGTTGGCTGTCATTTTTTTTCTTTACTCAGTTAACTAACATTGGATCATGTAGTATCAAAAATTCAGAATATTGAATTTAAACGGCCTCCAGCTACAGCTCCATAAATTGTCTTTCCAAAACCCTGTGGATTTTCAATATGATGGTAATCAATTATTTAAGCCTCAGATAAATAATCGTGTGACTTGGAGAGATTTACACTTTGATTTTTTGTGAATACATTACGAAAGACAGAACAGAACAGATTCACACATTCCATACCTGATTTATAGTGACATATCTGTTGCGATTTCAAAGCCATAGCTATTTATGTTTAAATAGGTTTGTAACATGTTAATATAAGTGCTGTATTTTGTTATTAACATTTGACAGGTAAACTAATGTTAAAGGTAGTCATTAACCTTCACATAGAATTGCTATAAAAACTGATTTGTCAAGAGTGGTAGTACACCCCATAGTAGTGGGGTATAATGATCTGATTTTGCTGACTGAAGTTCGTGGTCTGCACCAACGTAGAGGGAATTTGAATGGAATTTCTATTCCCCCCAAAATCTCAGCCCCCAGTCTTAGCTAAAAGTTATAGTCTTTCCTTATGACACACTGGAAGGCTTCATATTTTCCTGTTAAAATTCCATAATCTCCAATCATCAAATTAATTTGCAGAATTAATAAGCTCCAAAGGAGGTGCCTTTCTAAAACTTGCTCAACAGATAACATGAAAAAACCTAAGGAGGAAAGTATGTGAAAGAACAACTCTAGAGCTGTGATGCCATGTGGGGGGAAAGGGAACTCTGATGGACAAGACTGAGGAGGAAAAATATTATAATGAATGTATTAATTATTTTAGCAACTTGGGGAAATTTCTTCAGAAATACAGAATTGCAACAATAAGATGATACTTGCCTTTTTCTGCTTCTTAATGTACATTTTTTTTCTCCAGTCGCCTAAATAGAACACTTTTCTTGTTTTGAGTTTGCCAGTTATTGGAAGCAGTATTTGAATTTGTTCACCAGCAGCTGAACTGTTAACAGTCATGTTAGTGGTGTTGAGGGATTCATTAAGACAATTTTAAAACCTGCGCTTTTCATGCCTCGCTGTCCTAAGAAGCATGAAACATTTTCTTTTGACAGTGCTCAGGGCTGTAACTCCACACTAGATGTCACTTCAAAATTCAAGTATGAAATTTTCTTTGTAAATACAGGCAAAAGTGCTTTGGGGGATGTTTTGATTTTTTGCGTGTTTAAGTCAAAGGACTTTATCGGTAGGTCATCCTGGTAACTCCTAAAGCTCAGCCTCTGAAAAATGAATCTCCAGTGAGAATCAACAAGTTGACTGGGTGATATCCTGGGCTACACACATTATATTCTCTAACTTAGTACAAATCATCAGGTATTGCCCTGAACATCAGAGTTTTAATGCCTAAAGATGATTGTACAGGGCAGAAAGACTTATTTATTCAAAATATTGGGCTTTGTTTTGCCTTTCTCCAACTGTCATTTTTGTTTTCTGACTTTTATCAAGACCAGAAGTTACTGAATTTCTTATAGTGATCTTTGTCAGGAAGAGAAACAAACACCTTCAGAATATGGAAGCAGACAGGAACATAGGTGGATTGTTTTATTAAGTAGGATTTGAGCTGGAAACCATTTTTAAAATGCCATGAAGAATGGGGGAAATATTTGAGTTTATCAGAACATTTGTTTGAAATTTATCTCACAAGATAGTGACATCCTGATAACATCATGGTTCACAAAGTTAGGCTTTGTTTTCCAGTTTCCTTGCTGCATTGAAAAGGATCTTAGAGAAAAAATGCTCCATTCAACATTGGCCTTGTCCCTCCTGCTAATTGCAGTTTCATCAAACCTAGCAATGGCAATCAAAAAGGAAAAAAGAGCACCTCAGACACTGTCAAGAGGTACTGTATATTTTGCTTTTGTAGTTATCTCCTCATCTTACCATGTAGTTCTGGAAATGTTTTTATTTAGAATATACCTGAAAGCATATATATATTTACTGAGGTGTGATTCTCTAGTGTTAAGTGACACACTAAGTAGTGTACCTTTATCTTCCATGTCATTTCACTCCTTCAGTTTATTCTTAAGGATATGTCTGAGGGCTTCACATAGCCTGTATAATTTATATCACCCACATTGGCCTAGTAGAAGCAAATAAACTAAACTGAATCTCTGAAACCAGGTTGCACTTGAAGAACTATCAGTGAAAAAATATTATTTCATATGCCTGTTAAAAGATAATTTGATATGTTAACTTACAGCTACTGAAATACAATTTCATAGCTTCAGTTTATGCAAATTTTTTTCTACAGACCCGTTTTTATACACAGAACAACAGTTTGAGCCATTGATGGTTTTTTTGGATGATCTTTCTTTTTCATTTTCTTTTCCTTATTTTCAGATAGTTGCATTTAAAGAGTTCCCTTGTGGTGCATAATTTTCAACCTGGATGTTAAATGAAGATCCTATTTGAAGTTCTTTATGTCTGGTCAAGAAAAATGAGTAGCAAAATAGCTTACTGAGGTCTTTTCCTCTTCTCAGTCTTTCCTCTTCTTTCAGGCCCATTCACCCCGAAAAATGTCCAGCTCCCTCCCTGAGCTCCTCTGCAAGCTGTGCAAAGCATGCAGACCCCACAACTCACCTCTGAATTCTTCCCATACAAAGCCTTGGCAGAGTCTTACATTCACAAATGTCCCATCTGAGGCCAGTTACTTGGGAGTCATCTGGGCAGCAAAAGGAAATGCTGGAACAGATCAGTTGTAGGAATTGTACTGAAGTTTTAAGTTATTCCATATGCAGCAAAAAATAAAAATAAAAATAAAAATAAAAAATATTACAGGGCAGTCAAAAGGCTTCATAAAATACCAGGAACAAGGATAGATGCTTTTCCATATGAAACACTTTGTATATACAAGACAAAATTGCCTAACCCTTGGACTAACTGAAGAGAAAAGTCAAATCACTTTTCATAAGCGGTATCCATGGAGAAAGGTGACACCCAACCTGGTATCTATTGCCTATTTTGCCTAGATCAAAATTTATTTTTCTCACTAAGCTTAAATGCAAAAATGAAATAATAAAAAAAGGCATAAAATTAATTTTATTGAGGCAATTTTGAAAAAAATAATTACAGAAAGCAAGTGTCAGTTTTCTAATTCTGCTGTCTGGAATTTGGGGATACTGTAGAGCCTTGAGCACATTACCTGTAATTTTCACAGATCAAAAGGGAATACTTAAAGATGTTGTAAAATGACCCCGGCTGACTTCTCTCTGCAACTACCTACATCAGCAGTTGATTTCAGCCAGGGCTGGGGACACACTGGTCAAGAAGCCAGAACCACGCCAACAACCAGACAGATCTGAAATCAAAATCACTCTCCTGAAAGAAGAGATGGCCTAGTGGCGTCACAAGCAATTGTCCCATGAGAAAGCTAACGGTTAATCTCTGCACAGCCAAGGCTGGACCAAGCACTGTCCAGACAGTGCAGAAGAATGAGACACTTAATGTGGTCCAGATCCAGAAACTATTCTTTCCATGAAGGCCTTCATGAACAGAGACGACACCGCCCAGGAGGCAGGGACATACTGCACGGGGGCTGGCATCTCGGGGGTCTGAAGGCATGAAACCAACCAGACAGTCTGCTTTTTGAGTTCAGTGTATCAACTATGGATGAGCTACAGAGATGATGATTCATTAGGATTTTTTTTTTTTTTGGTGGAAATTTTTATTTAACTGCCATTCTTTTATTAAGTTATTTAATTAAATGAAGTACTTGCAACTCCAGGGACTGAAAATTGTAACTCGGGAGTTAGGTTTAAAACTCTGAATTCTTCAAAAAACATTCATATTAAAGTTAATCTTATCTGACCTGTCATATTTTATTTTTCTCTTCCATTTTTATAAGCTAGCTTTCTTTTTAAGCCCCAGCATCTACATTAAATACAGAGCAGACAAGATTAAGAGAAAATATGAAGATATAAAGAATTTTGTTGCTGATTTAAGGACCTCGGAGTATTCAGAAAGAGATCTAATGAGTTTTCCAAAGGACTTGAACTAGGTACTCAGCCAGCTGAGGTCTTTTTTTTTTTTTTTTTAACATCCCAGTGCACCTATCAGCAGATGTAGAATTAGTATATCCACAATGCTTGGGAATATTTGACTGAAAAAAAAAAAATCCTATTTGTGTACAACTATCGATAAATGTCAAAAATGTAATTTCTTTTGTGTTACTTACCTGGCCACCAGTTAATCCTTTTGTTATATTTCTAGGTTGGGGAGATGAAATAACGTGGGTACAAACTTATGAAGAAGGGCTTTATCAAGCAAAGAAAAGGTAAGAGATTAAAAAATAGTTTTGAAAGACAAAGTTGTTAATCAGATGGTCATGCCTGAACATACTGTAATGAAACAGAACAAAGAAACACTGTCACAGCTGATCTGCAGACCACTCAGTCAAATAAAGTAGTTTTTATTCATATAAATAAAAGCAGTTGTAGAGGTCTTATGACTCTGAAGCAACATTAGGACATTAGGCAAGTCTGCTTTTAACACTGTCATTTCTTTGTCACAACAGCGGTGTTGTCATTTGAATAAGCAATGATAAATAGATAATTATAATAAATATAATATATTTTAATATAAATATAGTTTATATATAATGTATTATAATAAATAGATAATTATAATATAATTATAATAATTTTAATATATCATGGATCTCTGATTTCTTCCTCAGTCATCAGCTGGAAATTAGTTATATTTACTCTTGCCTGGTGACCTACTGTCTCTGATCTTTTCCCCATCCCTTTACTAGTTGGCCTATGTGCATGAAGTACCCACAATTTCTCACTATCCTGGTAGAAACAGAAGTTACAAGTGAGTCATTCTCTGGATTTCAGCTGAAAATATATATGAGGATTCATAACAATACTCATTTAAATCACCATTACAGTTAATTTTAGATTATAATAGAGAAGCACAAGATATTGCTAAATTGAAAGCAAATTATTTTTAAAGCAAATGGCAATTAATTTCTTGTACTCTGTGAAAATGGCTAGGAACTGAACAATTGTTGACTGTGACAGCAGATCAAGCATTAGTAACTGATTTGCTGAACAGTAACAAGTTGAAAAAATGTAGGAGAAAATGCATAGAATTGTTTTATGTTTTGACATCCAAAAATTTAAAATTTTTATACTCTATCAAAACATTTACCAAAAAAAAAAAAAATAAATTACTGTATATCTTTTAAGAGACCTTAAAAAATATTATTCATAGGGAGTACTTGGTGAGAAATGCAATATTATAGAAATGATTTTATTCCCGTTTAGACAGATTATTTTTATTTTATTATCATGGAGAACTTCACACCCACACAATATTAAACACCTTTTCAGTACCCACAGTTTGATTATGTATTAACTGTGAATGAAATGATGTTGACTCTGTGGTATTTTTCTTGTAGAATCTTTTACTTCAGAATAACTATCTAGACATGGAAACTCTATTTCTCTATTTCTTTCTCTTATGTCCTTTTTCTCTTGCACAAAAATGCCTATCATTCCTCACAAAATGCCCATGTGGTTTTACTGTGAGTTAACATAAGATGAAATGCAATTTACCTTTTCCAGTCTGCTAGTAAAATCATATATTTACATACTTGTGAAATTATCTAACTACATGTTTTATTACTATTAATAAAGTAACAAGCCACTGATGGTCATTCACCATTTGGAAGACTGTCAATACTGCCAAGGTAATTTTGATTTTTTTGAGTGTTGACTTTTTGTAAACATCTTTATAAGAAACTGCAAATATCTATATATTTACCTTGTACTTACTCAAATATATTTAAAGAAGTAGGTGCATGAAACTTTATTTGAAAAGCTAAGAACTTATTAACATTATTTACAAAAACTCTACTATGAGCCTACTCAAAAAAAGAACATGAAAAATACTCAGTGCTGTTGTCCTACTATCCATGATGCAGCACTTGTCAGTTTAAATTAAGAGACACATATTTGTTACTGACTCATTGAACAGATTTAATATTGTTTTCCCCCCCGAACTGGTAACTAGAGAAGGAGACAAGGAACAAGATTGCTGAAATTGATCTAACAAGAATTTTCTGAGAATAATGCACTTTTGTCAAGCTGAGACATGTTATCTGTTGAAAATACAGGCTTCATAAATAACAGAAGAGAGCTTCCATTTTCATAGCTGGGAGGTTGCACTGACATGGGTCAAAAAAATCAAAAATCCATGATAGAGCCCTGAAGTATCTCCTCAGGAATGTGAATCGGCAGAGACAGGAACAATGTGGCCAGTCTCCAGTGCCTAAACACAGAAGGAAAAGCAATGTTTGAGATGGACTTCAAAATGGTCATGTCTTTTCTAGCACTGAAGAAAGCTTTTGCTGAAAATGAAGAGATACAAGAAATGGCCCAAAATAACTTCGTTATGCTGAATCTCATGGTATGAAAGGTTTGGGGAGGTTTGACAGGTATCACTTTGGGGCTTGTGTTTTCTCTTTCTATGTCTTGTTTTTTTTTCAGGTCATTTTACCTAAGTACCTCTGGCATTTCAGTTACATGTATGTATAAGCATTTGTGTGTGTATATACATTCACAAATAGTACCTTTGGTGGCTTTGTCCTCCAGTACAAGATAGTTCAAAAGTGGTGCTACTTCAGAAAAAAAATTACAGGAATGTTTTAATAATTGGCTTTAATTTCTCTGCCAGCATGAAACTACAGATAAAAACCTGTCACCTGACGGACAATATGTGCCTCGAATCATGTTCATAGGTATGTACAATATTTATGCATCTTTTAAAGATGTGATTTCTGAATCTATGTCAGTGTCCTCCTCTGGGGACATCAAAACAAATCATTTTGCAAAAAGAAAATAGCTCAGAATTTGTCATTACTGTGGCATTAGTCTGGAATTTGGCAGATCTCAGTTCAGTTCTCCCTTTATTGCAGGCTTCAGACCCTGTAAACTTCCTCAAGTTACAGATACGTTCTGGAGGGTAACTTGTGCTTGGGAGCAAGGTGCTTCAATATCTGTTAGCATCTGGGCATCTGTTAGCCCTTGTTAGCTCTCTGTGTTTCTTGCTAGTGCAAAGTTTTCTGAAAGCAGTCAGATATCTGACTGAATTAGATGTCTATAGTGCAGACATTACCACAGAGGAAGTCAATAGTCAGTGGAGTCTAAGCAATGATTTCTTGCATCATAAATCTGACTTCTGGAATAAACCAAATGAATGATGCCCAACAGCCCCTGTTCCTTTTCACTGGCTGCACAGGGAACCTAAGGTGACTGGCTCTGTGGTGGCACCCAAAGTTAGGTGGGATGAAGCCCACACTCAGACAGAGCAAGGTAGTAATAGGAGACAGATGATTAATTAACAAAAGGCTTGTAAGGAGAACCAGTTAAGTAAAATGTTCACAACAATTTGCTCTCACAATGGAAACATTGAGAATCACAAGATTTTAGTTCTGAAGGCTCTAGGTAGGTCATGCTAACATTGCATTAAGTATGCATCACCCACATTATCTGTGCATCCAGTCTAACTGGCCTCTCCTGAGGTAACCCCAGAACGTGTAAAACAGGATATTTTTCTTTAAATATGGATGAAATGTATGTGTAATCAATCTCTTAAGAATAGCTGCATAATACAAAACTGAGCTTTAGCTTTTGTTCAGGATTTCTCTGCATGAAGAGCAGTTGGTTGGAACAGAGCATAACGGCCTCATTGCTTGGTTGATGAAATCAGAACATCTCAGGAACGGGGCTGTAAATGCAGCACCATGGGCATTGCCCTCAGCTGTTGTGGAAAGCAGTGATTAATACGGTTACTTTTTCAGACCCATCTCTCACAGTAAGAGCTGATATCACGGGAAGATATTCTAACCGGCTGTATGCTTACGAACCACAAGACATACCATTCTGTAAGTGCCCATTTTATGGCGTTACTTTGCATTTCACATTGTAAGTAGCCAGATACACACCAATCCCAATCATTTGTGCTTGAGAATCAGTTAAGATCTCAAAGTAATGAATAAAGAATATGTGTGAGCATTTACAATAATATATAATAATGTAATCATCTAACCTGTTCTAGCAAAACACTTAAGTGCATCTATTGAATTTATTGGGACTACTCAGGTAAGACAAGTTGAAAGATCATTGGTGAGAACTGTTAGGACCAAGATCTGAGCAGTTTGCTGGAGAATGGTGAAAGTCACTATGCTCAAAGGTATCCAACTGCACAATGTAAACAGCCAGTGGTGGGAGGAAACCGGAAAAAAAATGCTGGTGGTTAACTGAGTACCACCTAAGACCCATATTTCAAAAAGGAATGTGATTTTTCAGGTTGAGCTAGTCCTTGCTTTATACCATCTACCTGATACCAGTGCAGTATCTCACCACAAATATGCATGTCACATCTGATTACCAGGTTTGCTGTTGAGAAGTAAAGAAGTTGGAAGGAATCTTGTCAAATCCCTTTAACTTAAACATTTTTATTCATGAAAGTTTTTCCCTTCAGCTGTAGTATCAATGCCAGAACAGAGAGCTCTAAAATATAATGTGACCTTAAATTAATTTTAATGTGAATAATTTACTAATCAAACTCATTTTTTAATTGTACAAATGCACTGTAAGTACATTTTACAGTTCTTATTTATTTTTCTTTCAGTAATAGAGAACATGAAGAAAGCATTACGTCTCATTCAGACAGAATTGTAACCAACAACAGTGAAATGACCATAGCTTCTGCAGGGTGAAGCTGCACCAGGAAATCTAACATTTTAAAACATTTTAGCTAACCTTGCTGTCTCTACTAGCATTTTTGAACTCTTACCAAGCAGCTTTTGTATACCAGATTTAATAAGAAAGATATATGCACGATTTGAAGAACAAACATAGGAAGACTATCATGCCCATTTGGGAAACAGAGAAGAAATCTATCACACACTTTGAAGTTAGTTATCTGAATAACTGAAAGTGATGTTTTAAGGCACAGCACCTTTGAGCTGCATTTTGTCAATCCAACTATAGTTTCATTATCAGCTACAACTTTTGACCAAGAGCTATAGACAATCTTTTTGATGTCTATTTACAATTCATTATGTAAGCTAATAGCTACATCTCAGCTCCTAATTTTTATTTTTATTTTTATTTTTATTTTTATTTTTATTTTTATTTCGTATAGCTTGTAAGTTTTTAGTGTAACTCAGATTTATGCACTTATTTCTCATTAAAGGAAAAGACATTTTGTTGACAAGTCAGACAGGAAGGCTCTCACTATAGATTTTTCTCGCTAATACAGAAAAAAATAGAGATCTAGGCTTAGCTTTCTTCTGTATTCTTAACTATCGTTCTGATAGCTGAAAACAGAACAGATATTTCATGCTGAGCATGTGGTCTCCATGAAGTAATAATCATCAAATAGCAACTACAGCTTTTGCCATGATAAAAATACAGTGATACAAGAGAGATTGAAGGAGATAATCCCAGAACTCCACACCTGAGGCCTAGTCATGCTTGTGAAGTCTGGTATGGGAAAAATGAGCAGGCTTTTCCTAGCTTTTTCCTTTTAAATGCCATGTGAGGCATGTGAAGCTCATCACAGGTCATTCCTTCTTCTGCAGCATCCCAACCCAAACATCATGGTGGAAGCATAGTGAGTGGATCTGTACAAACAAACTCTTCTTCACAAAGTCGCCGTATGGAAGGGCGGGCACCTATTTTAAGTAAAAAACTTAAGTCAGTTGAAATAGTTTGTTACCCCAACAATTTTCTTATTTACTAGTGCAAGACAGTAAGTTGTTAATCTGCACGAAGAGCAAGTTTATTATGTTCTGTGCAAGGAACCAGTGTCACTTGTCTGCGTTACCTGCCATTTCCTATGATGCTGCCTAAACGCACACATGAAAGATGGAGGAAGGCCCTTTGCAGGACAGCTATGTTAATTTACAACACTGAGTATTAATTCATCATAAATGAGTTATGTTGTGCCTATCTATGTCTTCACAGTTACTTAAAATTTGGATATAAGAATATATTCCAAAAAAGTGGTGATAAATGGCCTCTAAAATCAGAGAAAATAATATTATGTTAGTCCTTAGCTGTATATTGTTTTCATAATCTGTTAAATGTTGTTTGTTTGTTTGTTTTTAACCTGTGGGAAAATGCTAGAAACAAAATTAAACTGGTAATCACATTCCTTTGAATTGTGTTTAGCTCTACTCATTTATGTCCAAATCTATTTCAGATTTGGTAACATTTCCCACACTGTGGGCACACCCTCTCTTGAGCATGCCAGAAGTGTTCACAAGAAAGGGATGTGAGCTAGCTGCCAGAGATGACACAGGATAGCTATGGCGGCACTTTCAAAGTAGGGTCAAGAGAAGATTTACTTTGGAGAGAAGCACAGCACAAAATAACTTTGGAAATGCTGACATATGGTAGATTCAGAATATTACCAAAAAATTAGGTGGAAATTAGTAGGTCTTTGCTGTCGTTTTGCAGAGATTTTTTTCTCTCCATACATTCACTTTCAAGAACACTGGCCAAGATCATGGGAGACATTGGTTTGAAACAACTCCTGCTCTGACTTGGGCAGGAAAACAAATGTGAGATAGTTACACTATCAGCCAATGCCTGCTTCACTTATTTAAGATTCAGAAGGCAAAGGTTCCAGGCTCTCAGTGGATATTTAAGGCAAGGCTGTACTTGTGGAAGTATCTGCATGCCTAAGCTTTCATTCCAGTATAAAAGAAAAACTTTCAGTTTCAGACCTGGAAGGCAGCTGCAAAACAAAACTGTTGCCCTCCCTCAACTGGTAGCACATCTTTGTTTATGGTATTCTTGCTTCCTTGCCTACTACTATTATGCCATTAGATGCAAAGATGACAGTGTCAGCCATAAAAGACTACTCTCATGGATTACCCTAGTCAGTGCAGATACTACATCAGCCTTTCAGTATAGGATCCTCATACATACAAAAGCCGAAGAACATGAATATGCTGAGGGATCCTTTGGGATTATACAGTGGATGAGCATTTCAATTCCTTTTTCCTGTTAGATAAATAGACAAAAGCACATATATACTGCCCAAACCCAGGGACGACAACATTTTTGTGCTGATTGCTGTCACTGCTCACACTCACATTAGCATACCAAAGAGAGGGAAGCCACAAGAAACAATCTGGTGTCACAGCACAGTAACTCAGTAGTCCCAACTCAGTGTGATTATTTAGTTGAAATTATAATTACACTGCTTTTACAGAATTCTTTATCAGATAAAAATACTAGTGAGTGTTTATAGTCAATCTAAAACAAGACCAGCTTGTTTAAGTGAACGGAGCATAACTGCAAAAACAACAGAATTCACAGCAACAAGGTCTTACTTTTACAATTTACACGGTCAAGGTTATGGAGATGAGGGGTGGCCCCCACAGCTAGTGACTAGCTAATGTGCACAGGATGTTCCTAGATACAAAGACACACTGGAGTCACTGAGATAAGGTTACCAAATTCAACCCACATCTCATATCTGTGGTTGCCCTCAGTGAATTTATATTTCTGAGAAATCCAGATGTGCAGCCTTGGCTCTGGTTTCTCTGGAGATAGCATATATTGGCTATGCTCACTCAGTCAAAATCAAGTTTATTCATTTTTCACTGCTGATAATAATTGCTAATAAGATACACACTTGAATATATTTAACTTGACTGGCACGTGCTTAAACGAAAATGGGTAGTGTTGTCATGCTTCTCTCTTAGTATCTGTGATGTAACAGGTAGTGTATGAAGTTAGAAAACGAGCTACTAAAATCCAACACATCTTAGTCCTTATAGAAACACTGAACTCCTGCATTTATGCTGCTTCTACTCAGCTACAACCAGATGGGTGTTAACTTGCTTGATCTGAAAGTTGTATGTTAATTATTATTTTACACAAACATCTGCATGCCTAGGGATTACGTTTGGGTCACTTTTTTGTAGGTCAATTCAAAAAGTTTGTGATTCAGGACCGTAGTCCAGAACTCACTTGGGATCAGTAATGCTAAGCTCCACATTCTCATCTCACTGCTGTAACAGAAAATAAATGGTAGAATTATCAATTATTGGTATTGTGGAAGAAACAAGTAATGCAAGCCCTGGACCCTACTGTTCTTTTCCTTATTACAAGCAATATATTATAAACAACAAAAATTCCATAACAAAACATAGATCATTGAGTTTCATTCTAGAAAGAAAGTTGGCCTGTATATCTACACTGCAATGACTGTGATTTTAACATCAGAAGAAAATCGGGATCAATTTCCAAAGGTCTTATTTATGCTGGTTACACCCGTAATCCAGGACAATATTTTCCACTGCAGAAGTTTTTGACAGCTTTGACACACCACCCACCCAAGCAGACAGCAACCACTTTCCAAAAATGTTACAGGCACAGGAATACCTCTGTGTCAGATGAGATCTGCTTTGCCAAGTGACCAAATGGAATTCAACCCTCTTTCACTTCTCAAATCCCTATAGACATCAGGCTGAAATCTGTTCTCAGCCCTAGCCTTGAGAAATGGGACTAAATCTTTCTGATTCTTAAAGATTCAGATCCAGTCCTTTTGGTGGAGCTAGATATTCAGGTATAAAACACTGTGGATGTTGCACAACACCTTTTGTGTTCACAGCTTAGCTCAACATTCATCCTTAATTTTACAGCTGCTACTGTCTTTCTGCCCTCTCATCCCTGGAGGTTATATTGCCAGGTAATATCTGTCCTGAAGGAACAGAAATTCAGATCTCAGATTAAATTCTTGTTGCTCTGGGACAAGATAACATTTTTGTAGCCCATACAAGGGCAGATACAACACGATTCTTCCCCCTTTTTTCTTCTGAAATGAATGGTATCAGATGCTATTCTCCCTCCTCTTCTCTGCTGGCATGCCGCAGTATTCACAATGTTAATGGGCAGACCTTTATTCACAGTGTTTACTTCCATCTCTTAAAATAGACTGTCCCTTTTGTTTCTTGGTTAACTGGAACTAAAACAACCAGCTTTACTTGACCTCTGCTGTTCAGTTTAGAGCTAAAGGAAGAGAACAAAAGACAGAAAATGTGAGTGTGAGAGCGGTAGTTATTGAATACAGAATGAATTCAGTCCTAATATATGGACCTATAGTTGAGAAAGCCTACCTGTGTAGGTTATGTACTTTACAGAATCTATAACTTTTTTATTGTATGTATGGATGCTAATATTAACATGAGCATAATATCACCTATGGAAGCAAATATTTTGTATAAACAAGACTTCTCTGAGTTCTGCCTTTGCTATGACCACAACACATTCTGGAAAGCAAACTTTATTCCCACTTGCTCATATATCCATACCTATTTCACTGTCTGGACTTATCTGTTGTAATCAGACCAAGGGTAGTCAAACAAATGTGGACTTAACGTCAGTGAGGTGAGGCACAGGAATCTGTGAACCGACAGAACAGGATCCTCCCCTATGTATCCGTCTCAAAGCAGAAAGGCGTTGGCTTTTCTAGGCAGATGGCTGATGTATTGGTCTGCAGAGCTAAAACATTTCCCAGTGTGCAAATATTTGCGATGGGCCAGAACAAAAGAAAAGCCACCATAACTTTGTGTACCATGGAGACGAGAGACTGTGGGACACCTCAGCACTTAAACAGCAAAAGTAACATGGTCTTGCAAAATAAGGCTGATATATTGTGGGTTGTTTCATGTACTACACGTGTTCTTGCCAAAGGCTGACACAGAGGAATTTCCAAATGCTGAGGTGTCCTCCACAGGATTGGCCAAGTCACTGCTGTGTTTCCTTTTCTTTCTTCCTTTGTACAAATGGTTTTGCACAGAATCTCCAGAATTAACAATTCAAATATTCTTACCTTTTCCTTGCTGTTCAGGGTGCTTATGATATTCATCACTTACCATCTTGGGTTGCTACTGTGCACTGTAAAGTAACAGACCCACTAGTCACTAATAGTGGATCCATTTCAGAAGACTGTTTTCTTTTAAGAGGTATCAGATTTTTGCTTATCCCTTTAGAACAAGAGAAGACACACAACAGCATCCTTTATCTTTGCATAATAAGAAAGAATCCAAATACCGTGGAACAGTCCTTCAGTTCACACTGCCATGTCAAGCACTGCATTTCCAAATTTCTCTATAATTCCAACTCCAACTATTCTTAAATAGATGTTCATTAAGTCACCTTTTGTATATATGTGACCTGTACAAAAGAGAGAAGATGACATATATAACAGTTTTTCAAGGTTATAATGCTCTTGAAACAACAATCCTCTGTTTTTTTTTTAGTGCTCAGACTTAGTTGTGACTTCAGGAAAGAGCTTAAAAATACTTTTAAAAGATCTACTGTGTCTTCTGTTACTTCTCCGTGCACTCTGAGGGTCACTCATTACTGCTTTGCACACCCTGGCTGCCAATCCCCAAGTGGTTGTTTGTAAAAGGCTGGCACACAGGAAACCACCCTACTATTTAGCACTCAGCCAGCTGGGGAGAACTTTGTTCATGGATATATACAAGCTTCTGGCTCCACTGCTTATGTCCATACACAGGGAAGGTGATGGTGACTGCCTAGAAAAGAAGCTGAGGTAAGGCCTACTGTACAGGATAGAAGAAAAGGAGCCTTAGTCTCTTAGTCTGACAAGATTTTTTCTTTCTTCGAGCCTGGAAGCAGGTGGGGCTGTGATTTTACACAGTTCTTGAACATTTTTATTAGAGAACCATGGAACAAGCGTCCACCACTTCACTTGGAAGGCAATTCTATATACAATATACTTCACTGTTATCAAATATTTTCACATGTACATGCTCCCTGAGGCAATAGAAAGAAATAAAATAGAACAGAAATAATAGAAAGAAATATTCACTCATGGCCCAAGGGGCTTTAGTTCCCATTAATTTGTATACCCTTGGCCTTAATGAAAAAAGACAAAAATGCCTAGATCCCATAATGAACTCCCAACAGGCCTGAATGACTTCAAAGATTCACAGCAGCAGTTACACTGAGCCTGGAAACTTAATCTTTTCTTCCTTGGAAGAGTGCCCTTTCTTATTTACTAACCAAACAAATTAATACATAGAAAACCACACTCCACTGAAAACATATTATGGGTTGTTCTGCTTTTTTCAACTCAAGATATGGAATGTGGAACACCTCCTTTAAAGGGAAAGAAAGCTTTGGAATTTTTTGTTTGTTTTTTTGTTGTTTATAAGAGCCAAGAAACAATTTTGTTGATGTCTAATGGAGATTTTTAAATTAATAAGTATTCTTTCATGAGATAATTCTGGAAGACTAAAGTGCAAGTGTAAACCTATCTTAATCATACCTTATATGGTATCTACTATATTAACGCCATCAGGTAGCACTACTGGTCTTCTCAGGGATACCTCGGGGCTGCCCTTCCTGACCAAATGTGTTGACTATACAGGTGGTGAACTGAACTTGTACAGCCTCAAGTACACCTACAGGGCATCTCTGGAGCACAAAGGACCAGTCAGCCTAAGTGTTAGGCAATGCTGTTATCCACAAACAACTATGCTGCCTGAAGGTTGTCTATGATACATGAGTAGCATTCAAGAGACTAACAGATCTTTTGGTTATTTACCCTGAAAAGAGTCACAGGGTCTAACGATGTTTAGTTATCCATGTTTTTATACAGAAGGAACTAAAACATAGGCAGGTTAAGATCACACAAAAAGCATATGGCAGGGCAAAGAACTGAAGGTGCTTTTATCCAGCTTGTATAAATGAAAAAAGCACAAAGTAATTAGCACAGCTTTTTTCTGACTGTGAAATGTGTTCTATTGGTCATTTGAATTCTTGAAATTAAGGGGAAAAAGGCACTGTGCTAAAATAAATGTAAAAGAGTTTCCATGATTTTATGACCAATGTATATGCCTTAAAGCCTAAGGCCTTTCCTTCCTGCACTGAAGGAGATCAAGGGATACGTGTCCTTCTGGTGGAGAAAGGATGACTCACCAAGAAAGCTAAAGAAAATTCTCCCTGTGCTATATAATTTCATGACATGCGCTACTGAGCCATAAACAAACCCAGAGGTAACAATGTCATTGAGAAAGAGTAAATTCCAGAAATATTTGTGGTAAACAGATAATTCCACAGTTTTAGCTACAGTGCTAGAGGTCTTAAAGAAGCTACAATTTCTCCAGGTAAAGTTAAAATTAAGTTAAAGAAGAAACTGTGGTTCAAAGGCTGACAATAGTAAGTACTGCCAGTCAGTAAATACTTTGGCATTGCTTTATGTGTATATTTCAGTCATGTAGACTCAATACGTTTGTGGCTATATGCTGATAAATCATGGAAATGTTCAAACTACCTAGTAACCATAGAGGCAAGTTGCCAAAAAGATGTCAGGCTGATAGCCTTATTTTGAAACAGCAAAGTTGAAAAACAAGTAAAATCTTCCATAAGAACAATAATTTAAAAGAGTACAGAAAAAAAAGGTATGTATTTACATGCATAAACTCTGAACATATTGGCAAATCTCAGTGATGGAACCTAGAATAAAAAAATATACTTTTAAGGGTATTTAATTTAGAGAAGTGCAGTTTGCTTTGCATGCTGTTACAGGAAAAAAGAAATAAAGATCGTTGCTCATTAAGACTGCTGTTAATGTTCTCAGCAGAAACTGTTTGGACACTAAAAGCTTCCAAAAATTAAATAGTCCCCTTTCCCCCACCACAACAAAGTATACTCTAAGAAAAGTTACAGTTTTTTTACAAGATATTCTCCAATAACTGTTCAGTGTTCTCCGTATTCCAGAATTCATTTGGAATACTAATACTATATTAATTAACATATGTTCTTGTTGGATGAGGTGGGCAAGTGAGGGACCTGAAAACCAACAAAACAGGGATGAAGGGGGCCCACCCCAAGGGTATGCATACAGAGAATGAGTGCTGACAGGGCACCGTTATGGGTCTGGTCCCTGTGGTGAGGGACTTGAACCACCCTGATATTTACGGAGGGACAACATAGCAGAGCACAGGCAGTCCAGGAGTGCATTGAGGATAACTTCCTGACAGGTTATGAAGGAGCTGATGGGGGGAGACACTCTGCCGGACCTCATACTTAAAAACAAGGAACAACTTGTCAGGAATGTGAAAGTCATGGGCTGCAGTGACCTTGACATTGTGGAATTCAGGATCCCATGAGGAGAGAACAAAGCAAATAGACCACAACCCTGGCCTTCAGGAGAAGAGACTTTGGTCTGCTCAGGGTTTGCCTGCAAAAGTCCCACAGGCCATGGTCCTGGAGAGAAGAAGGGGCCAAGAGAGGTGGTTGACTTTCAAAGATCACCTTATCCAAGCCCAGGAACAAGTCAGCTGAAGTCAAGCAAAGACAGTAGGAGACCTGCATGGATGAAAAGAAAGTTCCTGATGAAACTCAAACATAAAGAGGAAGCATAACAGAGGTCAAAGCAGAGACAGGAGACCTTGAAGGAATACAGAGACGCTGTTCTAGTATGCAGGGATGGGGTTAGAAAAGCCAAAACACATCTGGAGCTGAATCTGGCAATGGACATGAAGGGCAACATGAAGGGTTTCTACAGGGATATCATCCACAAAAGGAAGACTAGGAAAAATATGTCCTCCTTGCTGAATGGGGCAGAAGTCCTAATGACAGAGGACGTACAAAAGGCTATGGTAATCAATGCCTCCTTCACCTTGGCTTTACTGGTCATATTTGCTCTCAGAAATTTGGAGAATGTTATAGGTTGTTCCCATGAGCACTGAGGGCACTGGCTAATATAATCACGAGGCTACTCTTGATTATCTGTGAAAGGTCATGGCAACCAGGAGAGGTTCCTGAGGATTAGAAGAAAGCAAATGTCACTTCTGCCTTCAAGAAGGACAAGAAGAAGGATCCCATGAACTTTGGGCCAGTCAAGCCTTAGCTCAATCTCAAGGAAAGTGATGGGATAAAACATCTTGGAAAACATTTTGAAACAAGAAGGTGATTTGGAGAAATCAGTAGGGACTACAAAGGGGAAATCATATCTGACTAACCTGATAGTCCTCTATAAAAAACACACACTCAGTGGATGAGGGGAAAGCAGTAAATATTGTTTATCTCAACTTTAATAAGGCTTTCTCCCATAACATCAACACAAATTGAGGAAGTACAGACCAGATAAGTGGACACTGAGGTGGACTGAAATTTGGCTGAACTGCCAGGCTCACAGGGTTGTGATCAGCAGCACACAGTCCAGATGGAGGTCAGTCACTAGTGGTGTGCCCCAGGGGTCAATACTCTTAACACTTGGATGATAGGACAGGTAGCTCAGCAAGTCTGGAGATGGTTCAAAATTGGAAGGAGTGGCTGACAGACTAGATGGTTGTGTTGCCATTCAGAGGGACCTTAAGAGGCTGGAGAAATGGGCAGGCAGGAATCTCATGAAGTTCAACAAAGGGTAATGCACCTAGGGTCTGCCTCCCAGTGCTGAGGAGTGCCTCAGTGGGGAAGTAATAATTGCATGCACCAGTGCAGGCTGGGTGCTGGCTGGCTGGAAGGTAGCTCTGCATAAAATGGCCTGGAGATCCTGGCGGACAAGAATTTGAGCAGGAGCCAACAGTGTGCCCTTGTGGCAAAGGCAGCCAATAGCCTGTGCTGCATTAGGCAGAGCACAGCCAGCAAGTCAAGGGAGATGATCCTGGCCTTCTACTCAGCCCTGGTGATGCCACATCTGGAGTTCTGGGTCCAGTTTTGGTCTTCCCACTATGAGAGACATGAACATACTGGAACAAGTCCAGTAAAGGAAGGGTCATATAATTTGTCATATTAGGAGACACTAGGAAAGCTATCACTGTCTAGCCTGGAGAAAAGAAGGCTCAGAAGGATCTTGTGTATAAACACACTCAATTTGTGCCTATGTATGCAGATGTGTTTAAATACCTGATGGGAAGGATTAAAAAAAAAAAGTCAGACTTCTCAGTTATGCCTAGTGACAGGATGAGAGGTAACAAGCACAAATGGAACTACACACAATCGTGTTACACAAAAGAAAAAACTTTACTGCAAGGGTGACTGAACACCAGAACAGGCTGCCCTGGGAAATTGTGTAGCCTCCATCCTTAGACATATTCAAAACTCAACTGGGCACAGTCCTTGGCAACCTGCTCTACTTAACCCTTCTCTGAGCAGGGGGGTTAGCCTAGGTCTCCAGAGGGTCCCCTCCAACCACATCCATTCTGTGACTTTCAGATCTGAGTGTTTTCTCCAATACAGCTGGTTATTTCATAACTCAAATAGTTGAGTTATTTCATAACTCAAAATTGTCTTTGTATTGCTTTCATTCTAAATAAATGGCACTTTCCATTAGGAAAGCATGATGATTAGTGGTAGTTCAAGAGAGTCAATATTTCATGATGGAACAGCTCAAACCTGCTGTAGGCATACAGAGAGCTGACACTCCTATCAGACAAGAGCCAAAGTCTTTGGTCTAGAGGATGGGGAACAGAATGGATGGAGACTCGGAGAATCCCAGATCCAAGCTTTGGGGCTGCTGCCAAGGGACCAGGAGTGCAGGAAATGACACAGTTTTGAGACACTTTCACTTCACTACTGGAGTGTGCCTTTGACATCAGAATGTTCCCCAAGCATCATTTTGGGAAGAGACAGCCCTGAAAAAGGGAAACTGCATGGGGACTTGAAAGTGAAGCTTGTTCTGTCTGATTTAGGCAGACCTACTATTTATGAAAAACACCTGCTGGCCAAAGGCTGCCCTCTATGTCAACCATGCAGATCTTTTGTCCACACTAGGACAAATGGAATTTGGCCACAACAGCAGCATTTAAGGTGATGTGAATGCATCTCCCCTTTTTGGCTATTATACTACTCACACAGTATATACCCGCATAAGTAAAATGCAGTTTTCCTAGTAAACAATACTGGCTCTGTTTAGATGAAGGGAAAATATGGTAGCTGCTGTATTATTATTGTATTTCTTGGTTCTTTTTGATACATGATTAAACAATCATCATAATTCCTTGATTATTACAAGCTTATCAGAAGTTTATCAAGTAGTTAAATGCTAGTTGGCCTTGTTCAAATTCGAGGGAAAGGTTTAAGTTTAAAGCCAGGGCATCCACTACAGATCGGTGGCTGGCTACAAGAGTAAAGGGACAGCACTATATCTGTCACATAGGGAGCTAAATTCTGTTTAGAGAGAAGTGATGGACTCTGAGAAGAGCTTTGGTCTTCAGTGTGCAGCTAGTTACCATCCAAGTCTTGAAGATTTCTTACAGGTTTTCTTCTCTTATGTTAGCAGTATTACTCTAAAGTCAGAATAATTATTAGCATAAAGTGTCTGAATTAGGACAGATGCACTGACGTCCATATTTGTATCTGGAGGAGAGCATACACAAGCGTATGAGGACTTAACACTCAATGTGCTTCAGGGACTTACCTACACATCAAGTGTTTTTCAGGCACTTTTCAGGCTCATCAATGCAATTTAGGCACATACTTGTAACATACTGTCTCTTTTGTAATGGGTGGTAGTATTTTTAATTACGTATTTTACTGCCCGTAAGAAGGATATAAACCTACTGTGCATTAAACATCAAGCACATTCTAAATGTGTTTCTGCAGTTAAATTGTGGGGGTGGTTACAATCTCTACTTATAAAAAGCTTGAAATAGAAAGGCCACATCCTCCTGGTAAATATTAGCTTTAATTGCAACTTTATACACCTCTCAGTGGAACAAAACTTATCTTTAATTCTCCACATACTTACCAAGGTGATTACTGTGCAAAATTGCAGAGGCTAGACTTCATGTGACCAGAATAGAACAGCAGAGAGATATTAGCTTGTTTAGTAAAAAAGGCCAGCTTACACAGCTGAAGACACAATTAGGCAAGAGTAGATGCTGAATTAAGTACAGATTTCTTTTAGGTGCAAATTGATATGGATAAATGGTAACCAAAAATGTTTGCCATCTGGTTAAGGCTTTTACTGGAAAATACAGATCATCTCAATCTTCTGCTCAAAGGGCAAGTCACTACCTAAGCTGAATATCCTCACCCTAATTTTAGTGATTGCTCTAGATTTAAAGAATCTGTTGTAAATGTCTGAGACATTTGGGATTACATAAAGTCATTCTGGATATTGGTCTGGCCAGTGAAATCTCTTCATTGGCATGTAAAAAAATTCAAGTGAACCCAGTATAAAAAGCCCACATCCTAGAAGAAACATATCAAGTAGCCAAGTGTATTTTTCAGCCATTGACAAGAAAGCAAAGCTAACCAGTAGATAGGAAATGGTACTAACTGAATACATCAACTATGTTGTATTGCCCAGGCAGCAAAAGATGGCAATAACTGCTTCACTGCTTACAGAAGTGGAAGGTTAGCCTGAAAGTTGCATCACGAGGAGTTTCAGGGAGCCGTGTGAACTCCTAAGGTATTTCACACTGCCACATTGCTCTGCAACACAAATTACAGCACCATGTAGAATGAAAGGGATTAGCCACACCACAGATTAGCTAAATTTGAAAAAAAAAAAAAAAAAAGTGCTCTCTTTCTGCAGCTGTTTTTTTTTTTTCTTTTTCATTTTGACAAATCCACATCCACCACATGGACATAAAATTCACCTTTATATTTCAACTCATTCTTTGGATAAGACAGCAAGAGAGACTACAGATGAGCATGATAAATTAGTTAGTAAACTATGTTACTAAACCATTAGTTTAGTTAATTTACTGCAAAATATTGTATATTAACAAACATGAGAGTGGTATATTTCTTTGTTCTAATACAGAGCACTCACCTCTTAATCCTCCTGGTCACCTTGTTTGACTACATAAACTTTTCATCCTCCCTTGATTTAAGAGAAAAACAAGAATGAAAACAATATCAAAGGTAAGACTGAATCTGGAAGGCAGTAGAGGAACAATGGAGGAGCTACAGTACAGATTTGATTTGTCTTCTCCATTAACAGCAATCACGCATTGCTCCCTCCCATATAACTGGACCACACAGCTTCTTCATGTAGGCAGGCTGTGTCTGACCTTCTCAGGACCAAGAAGAAAAGGAACTATGGGCAAGGCCAAAGAAAGGCCGCTTGGATTAATTTAGCTGGTAAACAAATCAAGGAAGGTAAGAGTGTCAGTTTCTATGCCAAAGGATGCAAATAATGAAATACTTTTCCAGATGATTTCTTTCAAAAGTTACTCCAGTATTATTTTATTACCATGAAGATAATTATTATTATTAATAAACCAAAGGAGTTTTCACAATCATAAAAAAAAATGCCAAAAAAAAAGAATTAGGTAAGATTTTTGGTAAGATAGAGTTTTTTTCACACTAAAAGATGACTATATCTTTTTCTGTATAAAAAAGTTGGTACCACAAATGAAATAGCCCAGAAATGGGCATGTATCATTAAGGGTAAACTTTTGGTTCCTGTATAGTGTTTTGATTGTTGCTCAACACTTCTTTGTCATTCTCTGGTTTATTATATTACTGATTCTATTCATCTTCATTTACCTTGAGAGCCTTCTTGCTGAAACACCAGTGGGAACACAAGCAAGCCAAAACCCTTCACAATGCAGCTATTCACCACAGACTGTGCTAAGCACTTGCTCAAGGTTACTCATGTCAAGAGTGGTTGCAATTGTTCCTGCAAGGCTTGTGGGAGATAACAGCATCCTCTCCTATGCTACAGGAAGCTCACACCATAAGCATGTGGATTGCCACCCTGACTGTCTCCTCCAGCACAGAGCTGCGTCCATTGAGGAAAGAAACAGAAAGGGCTGTCAATGGCTGTCACACCTTCGTCAAGGATCTTATGCACAACAAGCAAATCAGCCGGAGCTCCTATTCACCTTCCCCTTGTCTCAGAGAATCCACCCAGCTAGGCAAACACAGCAAGGAAAGCTCTGCCGCCAGCTGCAGCAGCGAGCCTGCAGTGATGCCGCTCCCTCTGCAGAGGCACAGTTGCGGCAAAGGGCTTTAATTTCCAGGACACATCTCTCCTCCCAGGCCAGTTTACACAAAGCAGCTTGTGTAAGAGTGACTGCCCCTTAGTTCTCTTCCACACACACAATAACTTCACTGAGTGCACAGCAGGGCCTCACCCTCAGCAATGAACTTAACATGACCAGCTTAGGGACCAAAGGTCTTCCTGAGTCTTTACAATGCAAAAAAAAAAAAAAAAGCCTGCAAACAATATGATAAGAGTGATCAAGCATTCAACAACCATTCCCTGCCATTTTATTTGACAGGATGTACTGTTTCTTATGCTCCCTTCAAGCCCATAATACTAGAGGGGGGAAAAAAGGTATCACATTAATCTGCAATAAGCACAAAGTAAAGAAAAAATAGCCAGGGTCAGAATGACAGTTTCTCCCTATGTGGGTATGTTTAGGGTCTTTGTTGAGCAGGCTGTTCTTTGAAAAACCTCCCTAGATTTCCCCCAGAGCAGCAGCTTAGCACAGTTTGCTCTCTCATTTCTGGGCCCCTCAGCAGCAGGACTACAACCAGGGCAGGCACTGAGGCACTCCTCAGCACCAGGCCGCTGGAGAGGCAGCCATCTCCTTGCACCACCAGCTGTACCATGGACGTTCCACCGGGTGCTGCCATGGGAGGCCCAACCACCCACTGAAGAGAGCAGGTGCTGTGTCAATGGGCAGATTCATTCAATTTGACAGTTCCCCCTCCCTGGCATGGCTTGTTGGTTTGGAGTAGATTCACCCACAGGAGAGCAGGTATTTACTCTGCTTTGTCATTTCTTCCCCAAGGTAGCATCACTGGTCACTGTTTGTTGTTAGTGCTACATGTTGGCTGTTGACCATGATGAAAAGACCCCCAGATGAGTAGTGTTGACATCACTCTGCACAAAACAAACAGAAAAGCCCATGAGGCTTTTCAATTTTGCAACAGCAAGAAATGATCTTAATGGATACCAAATGTTTGAAATGACCATGAGTAAAGCTTTTTTCCCATCCCCCAATATTAACTGAAAGAGGCCTACTGTCACTGCTTCAGCAAGACCCCCTGTCCTTTCTGCACAGTCTTCATGTGTATAGTCATACACAGATAGATGATAAAAAAAATGTAGATTTGATAGACAGACACAGCAATTTGAAATTTGTAGAGCAGATTTTAATGACACAGATTTTCATTGATTAGAAAAAGGAAAGGTAACAGGAATGAAAATGAATAAGATTTAGCACAGGCCTGAGATTTAGAACAAATTAAGTCTAAGCAATCTATAAATAATTGCTTAATACAAAAGGAAGTTCTTTGAAACTTAAATTAGCAGCAGCTTGAGAAACGGAAACCTTCACAGATATATATAGCGTGTGTATACTGTAGCCCTGAAACTGTTCTTGAAAATATTAAGGCAATAAGAAATAGGGAGGCAGCCACTCACAGTCTAACACGTATTCTCTCCTTCAGTAAGTGTTTTGAAAGTGATTTGCGTAGCAGGAATTCTGAACAGATTTGCTATCATTTAAAGAAACATGCTGCAAGTAGAACAACATTTGCAGCAGACATATTATCTGACCTAGGTCACCTCCTGATTAAACATATATAGACTGGAAGATTAGTCATTAAACCAAGCTGAAACACAAGCCAAGCTACAGCTTACGCTGAGAAACTCTATCCAATTAGCTTTGCAAGTGAGCTAAAAGCAGGAATTAAGAGGAAGGTGGTTCCAGGACACTTCTGCCAGCACGTCCGGTGTCAGGATGCCTGAACACATACACGCTCCATCGTGTGCATGACTTAGATGTCCACATTCTGCGCCACAAGAAGAGTGTTTCAAAGATTATTAAATCTTGACATCTCTATAATCAGTAAAAAATGAAAAATGAAGAAGTGAATTAAAAATGTAAGGCAAGTAACAAAAAACTTGCCTTGCCACGTTATCTTAAAACCAAGAACTAATCACACACACATGCATAGTCATATGCCCACGTCATTTGGGGTGTGGGACAAGACCTTACTCTAGGCTGGCGCCTCAGCTCAAAGCCAGTTTGCAGAAACTGGCCAGGAAACAGGACAAAACTGAGCACTTACACATGACCCACGGGCATACCTCAGCTAGTTTAACCTTAACATTATCTCTGGAAGAAGTGAAACTCTTCATATACCCTGAAGGGGTATCCAGCAATATAACAAAGCTCACCCAAGAAGAAAGGATAAGATCTCCAGTGACTGAGAGGAAGGGACAGTCTAAGAATGAAAGCACCTGGCTATGCAGTTAATGGATTATCTGTAACTATAAACCTGATGCACTCCATCTGTCAAAATGACGGTATGATCTCTGTTATCTCCCAACATAACTTCAATGCTGAGTAGGATGATTTTATTCCTTCAGGGATTAAAATATCTCATTGTATCATATCATGTAAGCTAAGATTTCCCACTCCAAAGATGGAGCTTTTCCAAACATTCATGTAGCTATGTTGCAACCTGTTGATTCCTTCATGCTGTGTGCATGTACAACATCGCTCTGCTCTGGTAGCCCCAGTGCAGGTGACACAATCCTGCGTACCTTCAGTAACAGTAAGACCCAGATGCAAAACTGGGTTGTGGACCCAAGTGCTAAGTCCAAAATTTCTCAAATATCCCTGATGTTTTGTCCTGGAGTTCCAGTTTGAATGAATCACCACTTCAAAAATTTGAATTTTTTGCTCTCTTGTTTTCAAAAGCCTCACTGCACTTGAAGAAGCACTTAGATTCACTGTTTTACTCCAAGGAAAATTCCACTATCCTATTTTCTACCAAGAGTGGAAGAGTCCTTGAAGCACTACTTATACCATTTGGCCTGTTGTGCCACATTTTTCCTCACCATTTTCTTATGACTTAACCTATTTCATCTAGCGAATCTCCCACCAGAGGCAGCACAGGCAATGCTCTGTAACACCATTTCATTGTGGGAAGGGAAGCCAAAATAATTTATCTTTCTAAACAATTTTCATTTCTTTTGCATGAGAAATTTTGAAAAAATCTTGCTTTTCATTCCCAAACAGATTTTTTTTTTTCAAAATGACAGTTTGACATGGCAAAAATCCTATCCTTTGATCAAGAACTGAAATAGTAGATACAAAAATATTAACATTTTCCAAAACACTTTATTGATACCACGGTAAAGCTGTTGTGCTTCAGACTAGCTCTACACTGTGAAGGAAGTTGTGGGAAACTTTGTTAGCATTCTTTTTTTGCTGGTAGTTGTACAGGCATTTGTTGACATCAAATAACTCTCTGGATCTCCAGTCTGTCCGTTTAAAAAGGTTGCCTAAGTCATAGTTGTGGTCCCTTGGCAAAAGTTTGAATGAAATGAAAAATGAATGAATGAAAGAAAGTGCTCTGAATCCAACTCCACTGTTATTCTGAAGATGTACATGGTGCAGAAGCTATGAACAAGCCACTGGCAGAGGGGGGAGCATCCTCACTAAAATGAAGAACTAGTGCTATTATTACAGTCCCAAATATGCATTTATTTTTCAAAATATCAACATTGAAACCTGAAGCTAATGAGGAAAGAAATGTTGCTGGGTCTGTCATGAAAATCTTTAACATTGACTTAGCATGAACTGGAGAACAATGCAATCTTAAAGATGGAGAAAGATATAACTAAACTAAAGAGAAATCTGGGGTGGAGCTTTTATTTGCATTTAGTGTTATATACAATTCAATTCCTGTTAGTAAAAACTGCAGTTGCGTTCTCTGGATAACTTAGCTGCAAGCTATTGTTTGACCAGCACAATAAACTCAGCATTAACTTTTAGCCGTCTCAGATTTGCTAACTGAGAACTGCATTAGGATGCCCTGTCCAGCATGCGCAGAATGAAATACCATCCTTCATGAAACACACAAAGAGAAAGGAAGACAATATCATCTTTCATGAACAGAAAAGAGTCTCTGTCATCTCCCATAACACTTAAACCTCATTAATATGACCAGCCACAGCTGCTCTCTCTCCTCTTCCCTAATAAAACTAAAAGCAGCAAGTGGCGTATTTTGATTATTAATTAAACAAAGCCACTCCCAAATTGCTATGGTGCCACAGAGCCAACACCCAGGGCTGCTGCTTTTCCAGATTCCTGCTCGCCAGCTCTGCAGGTTGTCCTGGGCGAAACTCACCAGGCAGAATTCAGTGAAACAAAGAAAATCAGAGCAGCATTTTCATGCACCTGACTGGGTGAGTTAACAGAATTCAGCTCCAGCCATGATGTATCTTCCACTTTAAAACATTTCATCAAGCAAGATTTCTATAAAAAACAGTTTGTAAGGGGAGATTAATTATTTTATTAGACCAGCTGATGCCGTCAGGAAAAGCAAGAGGTGTTCACTTTGAGGTTGGCTTGACAAGGGCTGAACTGTAAAAATTGAGACTTTTTAGGCTCAGAGTCCCAGAACAGAGCATCTAAGTAACATTCTTTTATAAAAAGAAAGTGACATGCAGTCAAGAACAAAGCTTGTTTTTAACTTAATAATTTTTAGAAATTGCATTAAGATAGATTGAAGAGGGTTGTGCAGAGAAGCTGGAAGCTTACATCTCTCTGCTTAGTACAGCCTGGATCATTGAATGAACTGATGGAAGGTTTGCTTGCTCACCAAATGGGCAACAGAAAAAAAGCCAATAGGCTACGACATGGAGTGCACTCATGAAGGCAAAATGACTTTCCTGGTGGGATCCTTGTTAATAGTTTCACTTGATAGGGCTGCAGAGAAGAAGAGTCATTCTGCTTTACATAACCAACATTAGTAGCAGAAAGAAAACTTTATGATCATGCAGTAAAAATGGTATCTCTGGAATATTTCTTCTTCTAATTTAAATTACGTGTGAACACAAAGCAACATTTTCCCCACACTTTTGTGATTTTACTACTTCTTCCATTAAATGAACGTCTTTCAACCTTTAACATGGACATCTTCAAATATCTTCAGTCTTCCAAGACACATGTCAGTTATCTGGATAATATTTGTTAAATTAAATAATTTTTTTCTTGTTTCCAGAATCAGAAGGAATTAAAAAGTCTGTAAGTAGCTAGGCCCTAGCTCTGCTAACCACATGCACATGTGGCAAATGGTCCCACTGACTTCTCTGAGTACCTCACAACATATGTAATACAACACAGTTTAACAACACAGGCTCTAGCAGTCGAAGCACATACACATAGACTCCCAGAAAATCTTGCAGCTTGCAATGAAATAGTTAAAAAGTAATAGCTGCTGGCATTAGGAGCTTTATGTTCCTACTTTTCCTGTATTTAAAAAAAAGAAATGGGCTGGTTTTATTTCAAAACCAATCTGATTGCCTCAGAGATACAGTTGGATAATTCCTATTATTACAGTGCATTCACACTTAAGTTTCATAGGTAGAGCAGTGTCAATCGTCAGAAGGATGGTCTCCTAGTTCAAGATGCAGCTTGCTGCTGCTCACGTCAATTCTTAGGCTTTTCAGATAACTCCACTTTGGTTAATCAGTTATAAGAATGTTATTTATTTATTATGGGGGCTCAGCCACAACAGCAAGAGCAGAAAGTGGGACTGTTCCTGCATAGATGCTGATACATTGCATACATCAACCAGGAAGTTCACAAGGAAATACAGGTGCTACTATCTTATTCGTTAATAATAAGGAGAAACCTGAGTATAATGAGCAGCTTTAATAACACTAATGCCAGTGAAGGCATTAGTTGGACTCACAGTCTAATAGTCTGTAATTTTCTTCTACAAGAGGAGAGAAGAGAAAGATTTTACAGGAGGTCATGACTCCTAACCTTAGAGCACACTTCTCATGTACACAGGCATGACATTTGCAACACCTGAGTGTCCACATCAAGCTCATCTAAAGCTGCATGTTATTTTGGGCTTTTGGATGACATCTCCGAGTCTTCCTTTCTGGATGTTAAAATAGAAAGTATAGGGAGCTAGAACAGATGGTGGAGCCTACCAACTGTTTGAAGGTTAGTTGATCACCACAAGAGAAAGGTGAAAGTTACCTCTGTCATATAAACTTATAATGAAAATAACATTAATATTCATAATTTTTTGTTTATATATGAGAGAACTGATGCACACAGACACCCCTGCAGGACAAGAGGAAACAAAAAAAGCCCATTACAGGCTCCTGTGCCTGTGGCCTGTCAGCAGAAGCATGTGGTACCCACGTCTTTGTGCATTACTAAAAAGCATAGCCTAGAAGATTTGCTACTCTCCAGGAAAGTGGCATCATTTACCTGAGTCAGCTATTCATTACCTTCAGTTTGTTAGGCTTTTTTGCTTTTTAGTAAGATATTTGACATTTAAAACTCACAGGCAATGGAGGGAGCAGCACTCTGTATTGAATTAGTAGCTTGGATCTCAGCACTGTTAACCAATCCACCAGAGCAGCAGACACCGCAATAGCAGAGCTGTAAGCAAAGACCAAGCATACGTAGACACGTACATTCCTACTCTGCTACTGATTTATGTCCTCCCCACCCATGCGGGAAGGCAGGCTGGTGCTACCAGTTAGCCCCAGGTTATTCCTGCCCGGCGACACCTGCGGAACGCAGTGGGCTGCTGGTGCCAGCCAGCCCTCCACCAGCAGCTGTTTGCTCTGCAGCTCCAGCAGCTGCTTGACAGGCAGCAGGACTATAGGAACTGAACACCCAGCCTGCTGGAATCCATCAAAAGTTCTTGCATTCAACTCTGAAAACTTAGCTAATCCAAGTAGGACAGCTCCGTGCTTTTCAACAGAAAACAAGAAATAGCACCATATTTCATATTTTCCTTTCAGACAAGTTAAAAGCACAAGTGGCTCCTAACAGACCATTGACATAGCATTTCTAGTATGCGCAATTTTACATATATACAACTCTTCATGAGGCTTTAAGTGCTCTGCTTTCAGCTCACTCTCCCATCTCCATCTTTCCCACTCAACCTTATTGGTGGTCAGACCACCTGTGACTTGACCAAGTGGGAATTCCCTGCGTCTTATGGAATCTCCCAGTGGTACAGCTGGATACAGGGAACAGCTGGATGGAAGAAGACCGCATTGCCTAAGCTCACTTCTATTTCAGCCATTCTCAGCTGCCAGAATGACCTCATGGGGAGGGAGAAGGAATAAGACTTGGCTGCTCTGTCCCACCTTCTGAGTATCTGGGCTAAGCGTAGCTGAAACCTATCTCAGCCATTTGACCACTGTAAACTAAGTATTCCACAAGATTCAGGATAGTGTTGCTTATGCAAGCTACAAAAAAACGCAATTGTAAAGGAGCAGCATGAAAAAGTTTAACTGCATTTGAATGCAAAGATAGAGCCTCATGACCCCAGCTGGAACCTGGCCAGCAGGAGAGTGTAACACCCATTCTCCTATCAGCTCTCCATGACCCACACTGCTTATTTAGTGTTACCACCTGAGGGAGTGTGCCTACCATTTCCAGGCCACAGTGTTTAAACAAGACTTTAAGAACACGTATCCTTAAGTCATTCTAATTGGCTTAATTAACCAGCTAACTATTCTGATAGGGATAATACAACAATATTCATTCCAGAGCCCAATCATCCTCACAGTTAAAAAAAAAAAAAAAAAGAGGGGGGGGTTCTCTTACATTTGCCTGGAAGTTCCTGAATTTCAGTTTGGGCACATTTCCTTTCATTCTGTCACTTGATGTCACTGAGAAGAATCTGTCCCTGTCTTCTTTACTTTCCCCATCATATACTTATATACATTGATAAGACACCCCTGAGCCTTCTCTTCTCCAGGATGAACAATCAATCCCAGCTCTCTCAGCCTCTTCTCAAATGACAGATGCCCCATCCCTTGACCATCTTTAAGGCCATTTTCTGGACTTGCTCCAGCATGTGCTTACCTCTCCTGTAGTGGGGAGCACTACAGAACTCCAGATGTGGCTTCACCTCCCTTGACCTGCTGGCAATTCTCTGCTTAATGCAGCCTAGGATGCTGTTGGCTGCCCTTGCTGCACGGGCATGTTGCTGGCTTATGCCAACTTCTTGTCCAGCAGGACCTCCCAGGTCATTTTTAGTAAAGCTGCTTTCCAGCTGATTGAGCCCCTGCATTTACTGGTGCCTCCCCAGGTGCAGGACATTGCATTGCATTGCTCTGTTGAACTTCATGAAGTTCCTGTCAGCTCATCCCTCCAACCTGCCAAGGTTCCTCTGCATGGTAGCACAACCACGTGGTCTACCACCCACTCCTCTCAGCTCACCTGCAGACTTGTTGATTTTCATCAATTAATGAAGATGTTAAATGATATTGGCCCCAGTATTGACCCTTGGGGCACAGCACTACTGACTGGCCTCCAGGTGGACTTTGTGCTACTGATCACAACCCTTTGAGCCTGGCAGTTCAGCCAGATTTCAATGCATGTCACTCACCCCTTACTTAGTCCTTGGTTTATCAGTTTTACTGTGGGCATGTTATGGCAGACATATCTTCTCTTATCCAAGGTTGCTGTGTTTTGATGTGTTCCCTGACTGAGGGAATGGCCTGGTTCCTTCATAATGGATGATCTTTGAGAAGCCACCATCATTGATCTTGCTTCTTCACAAGAATTCTGCACAAACACATTCTTTAGCAAGAAATTCAAGGTAGTGCACTGGTAAAGTGTGCTAGATTATTGACAATAAAAAGCTAGTCTTCAAAGAAATAAGGGGGAAAGAGTATCTTCCCTGTGAGATGGACTATTGTTGCAGTAAGTGGGGTTTAGGCAGGAGGAACAGTGAAAATCCAGCAAAAATCAATACTCATACATTGAGGGAATGCAAAAAGAGGAAGAATTCTGTCATGTGACTATATCAGGATTTGTAGCTCTACAGGGGTTTTTAAGAGTGACCTTGGTTAAGATCTTTTTAAGGCATATGTTCCTAATGTTCCTGTTGTATTGGCAAATATGAGATTATTTCAGAAACTAGAATATCAATGTAGCATAGATATATAGACAACCTATAACATATATATACACATATATATATTTATATAGGCAACCTAAAAATAAATTAAAAACTAAAGAAAATGTGAAGTTTTATGCATTCTGCGACAGAATGACTTTTCTCAATGGGAAGGCAAACCAGTGGTCTATAACACGTCATTAAGACACTGTGTAACTAAAGGAAGTATATATTATGTCAATATTTGCAGACAGGAATTGTAGTGAGAAGCCTTCAGAAGCACATTCAACAATCTGTATTAGGAACTACCTCATAGCATAAGCCAGCCGGAACAGGCTGCTGTGTTATTACAAGGTTCATGTTATAAACTGTCAAACAGTTGAAGGTCAGACACAGGATGAAGGTACTATTTCCAACCTTGTTCCTCTGCACGATCACTGAATAATGACATTAAGATTCAAATTTTGTTGAGCCATCTCTTGGAAATCTGACAGCAGAGCTGTCCCTGTGCTCTTTGGGTAACACGTGCCACTGCTACACTATCATTCTCATGAAGATGATTTTCCTGATGTCCACTGTGAATCTCCTAAGACACAGCTCATTGTTCTTATACATTGTTTTATCATCCACTGCTACCATGAACAGTTTGGATCCATCATCATTGTAGCACTTATTCAGGTAGTTGCAGGCTGCTATTATGTAGTTCCTTAGCCTCCTTTTCCAGAGAACAGACAAGCCCAGCCAACTTCTTGAATTTTAGTAGAGGAGGTCGGTTGGGAAATTAGACAGAAATTTAAAGAGTACTGCACTCTGAAGAAAAACAACAACAACAAAAAGTGAAAAACCCCCCCCCCCCCAAGAAAAAGAAAAAGAAAAAGAAAAAGAAAAAGAAAAAGAAAAAGAAAAAGAAAAAGAAAAAGAAAAAGAAAAAGAAAAAGAAAAAGAAAAAGAAAAGTTAAGAAGGTAAAAACATGGAGGGTTTTATCACTGATCTAAATCTGGAGAGTCAGTTTTACAATTTTGTGGCTGAGACCCTGACAAAATACCAGACTATATCCAGGACTCGGGAAATCTGACTCAAAAATGAAAGTAAGTCCCAGACTTAACCTTGACAAGGCAAGTGGAATTGTCCAAGCAAAGACCCTCATCCAGTTCAGACTGAAGCAGAGGGAGAACAAAGGGCACTGTGAGGTGGACATGGTGGAGACTTAGTGTAAAATCTGAAACATGACAACTGTGAGACTTGCTGCAGAATGGCAGCTGAACCTCAAAGAAGGAGCCCCTTAAAACTGAGCAATCTGTGTGATTCACTGCAACTTCACATTCTGTGATAAATACACGAGCCAAAGCAACGTCAAGAATTTGGGAGAAGGTGAAGGTTGCTGTGGATCACATCATGACATCCAGAAGGTGCCAACACCACTACAGCCTACACAGCCTGGAGAAAAAGACCCACAGCACCAATAACAGAGAGGAACTCGACAGAACAAATAAGCTTCTTTGCAGAGGTGATGCTGATTAGGATATTGGCCTGAGCACAAAAGTAATATTTAATAATGTGAGATTAGCACACAAGCAGTAGTGAGGCTGAGAAAAGAGTTGTGTCAGTGGGTTCAGCTGGAGTTTCACTACTGACACATAACACTCTAGAGCAGACAAGTTTGTCAGTTGTTATGAAAAGAAAAAAAGAAAAGAAAAAAGAAAAGCAAACAAGGAGGGAATCCTTTATTTTTGTAAGCACTCAGGTCAGTTAGTAAAAACAAAGAGAATCCTCTGCATTACTACTTAGGGACCAATTCTGGGAGTCAGAGCTGGCATTGTGTGTTTCTTCTCTATTTGTTGTATCAGTGGCCACTTGTCAGGCACTTTTAGAAAAGCAGCACACGTGCTGGTGCAGGGTTACATCTATTGCAGGAGAGACTGTTTCTTTCCTTCAGTTGATTTGTGAATGGGGTTTGGTACCTAATGTATTCTAGAGAAAAAATACACACACTTTTGATGGTGCAGAAGGCAGTAATATTCACTAGAAGCCAAAATATTCTGATCTTCGAGACAAACCATTAGGAAAATTGAATGGTGTGGGTCTGGGCTATGGATAACCAAACATAAATTCAAAATAAGAACAATGAATACAAGGAGAAAAACAGAAAGATTGCAGTAAGGTGGCGGCTCCAGGAGAGTCACTGAATAACAGACATTATGGCTAAGCTACTTTGTTTGTAACAGAAATTATCATCCAAGGAGCGGGGGAGGCAGGTTTTATAAACAAGTTAGACTAACAGAAAGAGGTTACTCAAAAACTCTCTACATGATACCAGGTACAAAACTAAGCTGTTCAAAACCCAAGAGTCCTCCCACCATCCTCATAGGTTACAGTATAGTAAAAATAGAAAACTGTTGGCTTACAGATTTCAAGTGATCCTGAAAATCAAACATCAGTTGCTCAGACTGGGGAGGAGTCATTGGCTTTAATACCCAAGTACAGAAATTTTTCTGGTTTTAAACACAGTTAATTATTTAAATTAATTAAAATGCATTTACCTAAAATTAAGTACGAGAATTTCAGGCATGAAGCCTTCCCAATCATAACCAACCAGCCCAGTTAAGAAGACTAGACAAACAGTTGTCTCCATAGGCTGAGGTACATCCCCAGCTTCCCAGTCCCTCCTACCAAAGAATCCCTCTTCATTCATTCACTGAACATTTCATTTCAAAGCTAAATCTAAGAGTTGTCAGGATCAGGCTTTCTCTTGCCAAATACAAGGTGAACAATTAAGTCCCACATATCCTGAAAACCTTGAGACTCCTTGGAAACAGATCTTGATAGCTTCCTTACTGAAAAAGGGCACTAAACAATACAAGAGCAGGTGTATTTACTATGGATGTTCAAATGACATATGGATTTTAAAACACATCACTCAGCAATGCCTTCCGGACATCCCAGCACTTCAGAGCTCAAAACAGAGTATAATAGGAGAACTGGTAACATGATAAATCCCCATCTTTATCTGAAGCTATGTAAAGGATGGTTCATGGTTGCATACCAGCCTGCTGATTTATATCAAGTGGTATTGATTTGTATTATATTATTGTATTATAAAGTTGCACGTATTTATGAGAAAGACTGTTTTCAGGCATCTCAAAATCCTGACAGATTGGTCTTTTGTTTGGAAAGCAGTGATGAAAGGGCCAGATACTTATAAGAATGCAATATTTTAAATCCTAACCAACTCTTCTGCTATCCATTTTGAAAAATATTACCAATAAACTGTAGGTACTCCAAGTTAATAGAGTAATTCATTCAACAACAACAAAAAATGGGGAATGTGTTAGGCTGATATATTTTGGGAAATCATCATCCTTCAAGACAAATCATCTGGTTCTTAGCAGATATTTACCTGAACTCCAGTTACCAACTTCAAGTGTTCAGAAGTAGAAAGCTGCTGAAGTTTTCGGTTCTCATTTCTGTATTGAAACACAGTTTGGGACTGAAAATAAGTGGAAAGGAAACTGGTTGAAATGTGCTTTTCCAAGTCTCAGGAGAGTGTCTAGACTACTTACAAGATACCAAGTCCCTAGTCTCTCTTTTAGGAGCACTCTCAGTTTGCATGTATTAGCAAAAGTTCCCTGAGCCAACATGAGAAAAAGGCACTTTCTTGCTTAACAGAGCAAATACCAAGCTGTGAAGTCGGCTACCTGGGGTCTGCTACTTTCAGCATGAATGGCTATTAACAAAAAACAAAACATTATTGACATGCATGACAGGGAACAATGATCATCATGTTGTACCCTAACCCAGAGAGCATGTAACTATAAAGTACAAGATAAAGGTTTAAAATATTTCAAGGGAAAAAAAGAGAGAGAGAATGAGATCTGCATCTGCCATAGGTGTCAGAGGCGTCTGAGCTCCTAAAATGTAGGGTGAAAGCTTTTCCAGAAAAACTATTAGGCAAATTTCATCCAAGTAGCTTTCAGGTGAAAAAAAAATTACCATTCAGTTCATGTGGTTAAAGCATTGACTAAAGAAGTTTGACCACCTCTCAAATGAATGTATTCTACTTTCAGTCACTGTGTCTAACAATATACTACTATTTTAGCAGCACTGGATGCATCGCTGAGTGCCACATGCACCAGCCTCTGGCTTTGACTCAGAGTATTTCTAGTGTGTGACTGATTATACATTTCATTCTTTACTTTTATCCCTCCTATGTAAAGCTTTTTT
>VXAA01006778.1:555657-576702 GCA_013399115.1 Anseranas semipalmata | reverse complement strand
CGAGGAATCTTCTTTCCCAGCAATAAACCCCTGATGATTATCCACCACCTGGATGACTGCCCACACAGTCAAGGTAATCCTTTTGCACGGGGGGGAAAAAAAAGAAAAAATCAGCTGGGTTTCAGTTTGGGGATAAATGCCATTTAAAAAATAAAAACAAAAATAAAAATAAAAATAAAAATAAAAATAAAAATCGGCCTGCTGGGTAAGCTGTAGCCGCATGCTCACTTGCACATGCACGGGGAGCATTGTGTATGTCACTGCCACACACGGGCATTTTCAGATGTGCAGAAATAAAATAAAAATGATAATTCAGTATTGCACAATACAGACTAGATACAGGAAGGGGTACAGGTCAGCAGGTTCTAACCTGTGACAACTCTGGGTTTGGTTTGCACAGCAATTGGCCAAACAAATAGCAAGATCAGGAGTAATGAAAAACAGTAATTTATTGGAAAGGGACAAAAAAAGGATTCAGGTCTCAATATCATTGATGATTTTGACTGAATCTGGCCAGGGACTAAATCTAACTAGGCTGAAACTGAGCTCCTATGAGATTTCTGGGAACTGGGACAGCTCTATTCCCGGTGTTTCAGAATTCACCCGAGGGTCCCTCGTCCTGCAGAGTGACCCACACGGCAAGAGCCCTGCATCCATCAGCAGCTGTGTACAAGCATTAACATCCTTTCAGACATGCCAGGCTGAGGTCCGGGACCTCCACACTGCGTTGGCCGTGCCCTAAGAACTGGAGTTCTAAGCTGCAAGATTAGAAAAGAAGGTTTAAAGGGCCAAATGCTCAAATTCAAACTTGAGCAGACAGCTTTGAGAGAGCTGCACTATCTGAAGGAAGAAGGGACATTTTGTACCATTATACTTGCTCTTTACCATAGAGTAAAGCCGAGTTCATCATCTTTCAGTGAAATTAACTTTAAATCTTTATTTGTTGTAATTGTAAACTGGAAATTCTCATTCTGATTATTCTATCAGTTTGAATTTTTTTTCTAGGACTATTTCATGGGGCATTTCTTTTTTAACTATCATTCCTCTTTGCTTTCACTCTAGCACTCAAGAAGGTCTTTGCTGAACATAAAGAAATACAGAAATTGGCTGAAAAATTCATTCTCCTGAACCTTGTGGTAAGTTTCCCAGTTACACTTTTTCTGAAAGCAATAAAGTTTTATTTTTGATTATGACTTCTCTAGCTATAATTAGGCAGTTTTATAGCCAGGACTGACTAGGAAAAACAGCGAGTGCTGGAGCGTAATAGATTTAGTAATAAGGCTCTTGCATCTCTAGGTATCATAACCTCAAAATATGAAGGAATTTGAAGTTTAATGCAATATTGTCATTAACTGTTATGATCAATTTGCAGCTCTAGCTGGTTAAAGATTGTAACCCAGGCAGTGGATTTCTTAAACTGTGAAATGCATTGCTTAACCTGTATTTGATAACACAGAGTATAAAGAAAAAAAACATTCATGTAACATGCCCTCTTGCAATCTTGACCGGGAACCTCATCTGTTTTCTTTAAGTATGAAACCACAGACAAGAACCTTGCACCTGACGGCCAGTACGTCCCTCGGATTTTGTTCATTGGTGAGTACATCTCACATCGAAGCCCCTGCCCTGAAGCTCAAACCCTCAGGCTTATTAGCAGGATTTTATTCATGAGAAATACAGAATTTCGCACTGTTTTTTGTGTATGCAAGAAAAAAAAAAAAGGAAATAGCCGAGTGAGAGTGTCTTTCTGGGCTAGGTGCACACAGGGTACAGGGATGAGAGCAGCGATGGAAAAGGAAAGACCTGCCTCCGGTCTGGCTCTGAAGACCAGGGGGCACACCATGTTTAACCCTTGAGGCTGCCACTCTCTGAAGTGAATTAAAATGCAAAGCAGCCCCAGCCGTGCCATTAGCTTCATAGGTGCAGAATTCCTCCCTCTGTGATTTCATCGAAATGACGTGATGCCGTGGTCACATGGTTAAGCATTGGCTCTGCCTTGCTCATCCTCCTGTTTCTAGGAATACTTTAAATCCCACAGGTTTCTGTCTGCAACACAGAGTCAGACATCATAGGAACAGCAGTGATCCTGGATGCTTTGGGGGCCGATTTTCAAAGCTTAGCACATAGCTCTGTGCTCCAGCACGTTGCACAAATCCCCCATAAGCATTTGCATTTTGGAGACTTAGCAGTGGCCATGCATGCAACCAGGTATTTCCTCTCCCAGAAGAGATATGCAACCTCATATACATGTATAATTAACATATCTTTATAAATCCAGGTCATGATGACCATTTTCAACAGCCCAAAGCAACCGCCATACTGTTTCTTCATTATTTCTTTCTGAAAGCAGTCTCAGTTGGTTAATTCATGTACTATGCAGTCACACAGGGACTCAGGCTGATCAGCAATGATCAAAATCAAGCCTAACCCCTCCCTAGTAAACCTGCAAACACAACACTTAACCCCAAAACTTCAGTTAAGTCCGTAGAACAACGATCTGTTGCTTGTTAGTGGAAGTGGACTTGTCTTGCAGAAACACTTAGGAAGCAAACAGAAATGCAGAAAGGTTTATTTCCTTCTGCTTGAAGGTTAATCCTGTGCTCTGCAACTTTTCTCCTCCTTTTTTCCAGATCCTTCCCTGACTGTGAGAGCAGATATTACTGGAAGATACTCAAACCGTCTCTATGCATATGAGCCCTCCGACATTGCATTGTGTAAGTAGTGTGTTCTCAAAGCAGTCAGATTTTTCACTTGACAAGGAATAAAGACAGATGTTACACACTTGCCATCAGTGCCAGCTGAAGGGCAGTTATCCAATGTAAGCTAAGGGTAGGCTCAGGAAGGGTATACCTGCATGACTTCACTCTGCATGTTAACTTGCCCAGTTATGCTTTGCTGTACAATAGTTTGAGGACATGTACAGAGGATTCAGGCTCAGAAAAGTAAAAATCCATTTTTGTATTCTTTTTATGAGCTTTTTAAAAACTCTGAAAATACTTTATTGTGACAGTAGCACCCAGCATCCTTTTGTTCGGTGTTGCCATGCATTTGATCCTTTAGTCCTACTGCTCCAGATTACTGGGTCTGCTTGACCTTAGGCTTTCCAAAGTCTAAATCTAAACTCTTAGAAAATGAAACGGGATGTTAGACTTAAACTTATTGAGGTAAAGAGAATGATGGCACAGCCCTGGAGCCTTAAATATCCACCTGCTTTGGAAAGAAAGCATACATCAACAAGAATTGCATTATTCAGTAGCGTTCACTGTAAGCAACAGTGAGAACTCGCGCACACAACCCTGCCAGGCCAGGTCAGGAAACCTTCTGGGAGCAGGAGAGATTTAAGCCCTCCCTCGCTGCACAAGGACCCCGCACAGCTGCCCCTTCTGGCCTGCAGACACCTGTGCGTTCACAGTAACGGAGTATGTCCTCACTAGTTGAAATTACGCAGGGACACTCACAAAATGCTTGGAAGAGGCTGTAGAGCGCAGTGCATCAGAGTCAATATAGCCATAGGCAATTGGGCACAACTTTAATGGTACTGACATTTCTCTACAGTAATTGGTCACTGGCAGAGGAAGTTGCAACAAAAATAACATCCGTGAATATTTCATTTCTAGTGTATTCAAATATGCAGAAAGCACTGAAGCTGCTGAAGACCGAACTGTAAGGGGAAGAAGGAAACCCTTAAAGACCACGAAGTCTGATCTTCCATCTCTTCTCCACTCATTGACACTGGTGAAGAGACTATTTAGGATGATATTTAGTGATGTATAGTGCTGGTTTATATACATAAACACTAGTTTTATGTTAGCACTTTTGTACTGGGCAGCATTTTTAAGAGCTGGAGTCTTAATTTAAGGCATACAGAAGAATACTGTATGATCCAACTGTACAAATGATTTTTTTTTTTAATAAATCCATTTCAAGTGTTTACATACAAACATTGCTGTGTTTTGTATTTTTCCTTATTATTATCTGCCAATATTAGAGTAAAATCAGTGTTACTTGAGACCACAGCTTGCAATTTTTTGTCTAAGCACTTTGGAAGGAAACTCCAACAACTGGAAACTCCAGTTTTAGCAGCTAGTAAAGCTCTATTCCTCAGCCTGCTTTATCTCCATTTGTTTTCTTGTAACGCCCACCCATGCCTAGCTCTTATTATCAGTCCTTTCTTTACAGTTAGATAACAAGAGGTGCAAACCTTTTACAAAACTTTTCTATGCTTGCAGTTGATTACATGGTAACGTGCCTAATGCTCGAGTCTTTAAGACAGAAAATACATTTTCAAATACAGAAAATCGCTTGAAACTAGAGGACATGAATGCTTACTTACGGTTTTGTTGGGTTTTGTTTTTAAAATTGGCTGTATTCAGAAGTGATCTGAGGATCACCATATCTACATGATGATCTTTTTTAAAAATTAAAGAAGCTACAGACTGCTTCCCTTAGAAGACCCTTGCTTACTCTGGAATTCAGTACAGATTATTAACAGAAATTATACTGTAGTGAGTACATGGTTGGTTTCCTGATTTTATGGCTTGTGATTGCTTATTTACAAGTTTAAAATGGACAACTGAAGTTAAAACTAAAAGAAATCCTGCAGCTGAATATCATGGGCATTGATACCACCTCAAGACTTAGGCCAAGACCTTCCAACCTCAAGAAACCTAAGAACAGCAGCAGCAAATATCACCATCGGCAGCAGTGAGAACACTTTGCCCAAGACCATACCTTCATTATCTTCTCAATTTCAGCCCTTATTACCACTACCAGTCATGCTGGTAATCATGAGGAATANAAAAAAAAAAAGCGTTTACACCACTGAGCAGAGGGACAGCACTGACGAAGGCAGGAACAACTGGTTATCAGAATCGTCTTTATCTGCTTGACTCAAAGTACACCTGCTATATGACATACTCTGCAAGAGTCTAGTAGTCTACATGATATAGATGCAAATATACAAGCTAGTTAAGCCTGCAAGTATGAAAAATAAATACTTTAATAAATACTTCACTTTTGAATTTGAAACTTTTTTTTTTGCACTCAATGCTATACTTCTGTAATTTGTTTTTCACTTTAGCCAAATTTTCAAGAATCTTAATACATAAATGGTCCACTTAATTCTGCTCTTTTCATTTCCTCCTCTAAATACCAATTATTTACAGAGGCACCAAGCCGAGTTACTTAAAATAAAATTATTTCAATTTCTTCAGAAAACCTGGGGAAATAATTTCTTAAGTATATTTGCTCAGTAACTTGAAGTGCAGAGGATGAACGGGTTTTTTGCAATTCCACTACACTTCCAAAGATCTTTAAATAATTAGGGCTAAAAATAACAATGCAAGCTAATAACACCAGCACATTCCCCCTCTCTTATCAGCTGTAGATTTTAAGGTACATTTTACAGGTATCAATTCAAGATATGCAAGCTTTTTCTTTTTGTAATAAACAGTGATCTTCACATGAAAGGAGTCAGATGCAGTACAGTGATATGTTTTTTAAGATCTGGGCTGATTTACTTACACAGACATAAGAATTATATTATTTTGTTTACAGCCAGTTATTTTTATGTGATAAAATGTGTGGATGTCTTGAAGGAAGTCAAGATTTCTACTTTTTCCAGGATAACCAACTTTAAGAAAGCATTTCAACATAATTAAGGTCAAGAGACATTTAATGTAAACATTAAAAATGCTCCAAGTTAAACTGCTTTGTTATTTTGATATTCTGCTGCTGTAAATAGCTTCTAGAAAATTTGGTTACAATTAAGTCCAATTCTAAAGCAGTCAGATAAAAATGAATATGCCTCTCTAGAAACCAAACAACAAAATAAAGTTATATGACCAACAATTTTCTCAAAAGGAAAGACAAAACAAATGAAGAAAACAAAGACAAAACCCACCAGGAATAGGTATCAAAAAAGAAAAATCAAACAAACAAAAAAAGCTCTATCTTAACACATCAGAACAGTACAACATTTCTTTTATACTAACATGCAAGTCAGACTTCTGAAGTGTGGATACTCCCTTTCCTCCCTCCAAAGTCAGAATAAATGTGTTTCATTGCCCACTCTTAGGAATCAGATTCTGGAAGTGAATCCATATCTCTGATGTGAATTTCAAGGTTTGTAGTTTTTGTTGTTGTTGTTTTTAAATCAATCTTAGAGAGACAGTATTATTAATACAATAGAAAACTTTAATCAAACCATAAGCTCCACTGATCTGTTTTTTGAACACTAAAACAAATTCACACTAAGTGTTCTGAGACATGATAGTTTCTGAAGTGGTAACATTTTCAGTATTTCCTCAATAATGCACATTTACATTCCAATATCACCTGCCATATTTATGAAACTAGAGCTACCCCTAACCAAGCTCTAAAAACAATAAAGAAAAAAAAAATCAAAATTGAAGCAGCCATACAGTATTATTTTAACCTTCTTACACCTTCTCCTTAATTCTCTTCCCCTAATTTATTACATTAATGCACAAGATACAAAGCCTATCTACACTAGTAAAATCAACTGTTACTAAAGACAGCTTTGAGATGATTACTGTCCTCTTGACATGTATGGAGAATGGCTGGGTAAGTACTCTTTAACAGGACAGCACTTGGAGGAAAATAAAAAAAGGCTGTGTGTATTTACATTATACTTCAGTAACAGTCTGAAGGCTCTTAAGGTCCTATTCCCTTCAGTACATGAGTGCAGTTTTCTTCTGAACATATAAGTATGTTCTTGAAGCAGAAAGCAATACTTCCAGACATACGAAGCAGGAATTCACAGATCCAACACCAGGAGATGGCGCTGCTAGCAGACGTTGAAGAACCACCTGAAGGAAAGCTGCCTTAAGCAAGTTGCCGATAACCATCTCCGTGTTCAGGTTTAATGCTTCCCCTTTGAAACCTCGAGACAATTCCTTCTTGAGGAGCGCTGGGCACGTTGAAGTCTGACAGTGTTCTGATAAGCATGTATTTCAACTTCTTTCTGCCTCCTTTGCAAAAGCAAGAAGGCACCTCCCTAGCAAAGGGAGACCCCTATGAGAACCTACTTCCATTTGCCCTCACTCCCCGCCTTTCCACCACGCTCAGCTGCTGTGTTCCTTGGCACATGACCTTAATACACTTCCCTTTTCTTCCTGCAGAGCTGTCATTCAGGCTACAGCAGCTGCCTACCACACCAGGAGCAGCAACTAAATGAAGAAAAGGTACAGCAGAGGGCTGCAATTCATTGTGATTAGAAACAAATGGAACATTGTGCACCTCTGGTGTTTAGATCTTCCAGATCATGTATCACTTGTATTAGAAATTTGACCAGGGACCACATTCTCCTTCAGTTCAGACAGCACTCAGCGTGTGGGTGATGTACCATTCTAAATTTAATCCTTTTTTTTTTTTATTTTTAAACAAACCACTGGAAAAGACCTCTTCTCCCCTCTCCCCCATTCAAACTCTCATCAAATCAAGACTTTTAGCTGGACAACAGAGGAATATATACTGCTAAGTTATTACAACAGTAATTTTACACCTTCTGTAAAAATATCTGTACAACAGCTTTCCAAACACCAAGTCAAGTTTCCTACATTAATAAGATGACAGACCACTATTGATTCTGATGTTGTGCAAATATCAAATTTCATTCAGTTGTCAAAGAAAAAAAAGGTTCAGGTTAATCAGCTGCAGATTACATTCTCCTGGTTTTCTTCATTCATTCTTCTCATAGTAAAGATATCCATTAAAAAATAAAGAAGTATTTTTATTCTCAAAAAAATTCTAAATCTGCCAAAAAGCCAAAACAAACAGAGAAGGGGAGGGGTGAAGACTACAGTAGTCAGTTAACATACACTTATATGCACTACAGAAAATAACATCTTTAGCTTTAAAAAACAAAAAACAAAAAACAAACAAAAAAAAAACAGGACAGTGGGAGACCACTGCTAAGACAAAAAAGTTGACTAGAACTCATCTTAAATCTTAATCAAATCATACAGCTTCAAACACCCACTACATAATTTTTATTTTAATGAGAAATTAGGTGAATTTTTGTAATCGGTGAATATAGCAGAAAATACCTTCGGGTTTTTTGGACAGCAGAGAAGTCAGTAGTGCTACAAAAATCACTGAACAGAGTTCACCATATCAACCACTGAAGTCATTAACAGAATTATTCTGACTCTGCCCAGCTATTGAATACACCAATCTACTTTAAGATAGGGATTCTTTTAAGAAAAACAGTGGGAATTTAAAGATGAAAACTGGAAACTTCTTATGGAAAGAAAGTTTTCTTTTGGGTACATGGAGAATCCCTAACAGGGAAATACCAAACTACGGAGAACTAGTATTTTGAAGTAGAGGGTGCAGAGAGAAGATTCAGTCCTTTATAAACTTATCAAAGAAATGCACTAGGGTTTGCACGGGGATCCTTTTGGTTCCTGTATCTATAGGTCAGCCAGACTCCCAAAATCTGAAAGGAAAAAAACAAACATATTATTAAGCAGAGGGTCTCCACTTCATCTTCCATCGGTTTTACAGAATTTGTTTTAAACTTAAAATCCTGATAATGAATTTATAGTACACAAGTGTAGCATATTATACTATTGCTAAGATTGCACAACCTCAGACCAACTATCTTAATTAGAAAAAAGAACGCACCTTCTCAGAAAGAATTCTTATCTAGCAACAGAGAGAAGAAAAAAAGGCCAAAACTGTATCCACAACGCTAAGTGAAATATTTATCATAGGAGTATCTAGTGTTTTCCTCCCCCCTCTCCAAAGGATAAATATTCATAAACCTGTTTTTAGGATATGATAAATAAAATAATATCTTCCAAATTGCTTCACTTTACAGCTACCACTTAAGAATAAGGCTATTTTTTCCAATACATTTTTAAATTCTGTCCCTCCCCAGCAGCTTCTTATTTTTAATACAGAAGTTGAGGGCAGAAGCCAGAGAGATTGTGCTTAAGTTGTTATATCTCTCTTGCTGCTGTAACATCTACAGTCTGAAAACTGCTCTACACAGCAGGAACAGCATTTTAACATGCTGTGCTGTGGAGTTATGAAAGATCTGCTCTGAGTATTTTTATTCACCAATTGATAAAGCAAGTATATGAACCATCTGGGTACTAAAGCAAAGCGCCATAATGCTTAAAATACAGTTCACTTATCATGGAACTGTCTCTTTACACTACAGGAGGCACCAAAAAAAAATCCCTCAAAACAAACCAAACCAAAAACAATAAAACAACAACAACAACAACAAAAAAAAACAAAAACAAAAACAAAAAAAAATAACAAAGAGCATGGAAGGATGGGGGGGAGCAGGGAGAACAGGGGGAACAAGCTAAAAGCAACAGCACATCTTTATTACTTTTGGATAATGGTAAGCCTGAACAGCTAACTGTGCAAAATTTAGTCTTTACAGCACCATATTTTAATGTGGTATCTAGTCACAGTCTGTAGTCTAAATAACAGAAAGTTGAAGTACTCCCAGTGTTGAATAAAGACAAGCCCTATTTTTGGCAGACTTAAGCAAGGTGATAGCCCGAAAAACTTTGACCTAATTAGGTTTGACTCCTGAGACAATATTGGGAGTTCCTGTAATAAAACCCCTAAACTTTAAGGCTTTTTGTGAAACAATTATGGAGTGTGGGGGAGGAAGCACTCCATTTTCTAATCTACTCACCTCTGTGAAACTGAAGAAGAGTCCTATGCCTCCAACAAACCTGAGCACCATTCCAGAATATTCTTCTATTATCGGTGCACATGGTTGACACTGGTGACTTCTAAAACAATCCTGTAACAGAGACAAATGGAGAATTGCACTCCACTTTCCGGTGATGCTTCATTGATTGAAAGTATGCTGTTCGCTCTATAGAAGACTGCAAGCCGTGGACTTAAGACTCCAAAAAAGCAAGTACACAAATGACAACAGAACACAATCTTTAAAGGGTGCTCTGTGATTAGGTTTCCAGTAAGTTAAATAAGGACCTTAGCATCATCACAACAACTAACTTACAGATTTGTTACAAACCTCCGCCTTCTTCAACTATGAAAGCAATTATACATTATTGAACAAACACAATAAAGTCAAAGTTTTTGTACACTTCAAAAACTTACAGAGGAGCAGGTCTCATTCGGATCAAAAGTTCTGAATCCACAACAATTCAGGTTTCTCTCAATATCTGTTCTTGCGCTGTTACTGTTATTCCATCCCACCTCTAGAAGTTGACTCTACAAGGCATAAGCAAATACACATAAACTGAACTGTTTTGTATGTCAACGGAAACCAATACACGAGGCTAAGTAGGTGATTCTCCTTCTGCTACCTTCATAAGAGTCAAAACAAGGGTTCCCCAAACACAGCTCAAACAGGAACCTTATTTGGACGTGCCTGTTCAATGAAAATGTATCAAACTGTTGTGCTTACCTAGCTTTGCTCCACCAATAATATAGCACTTTACAGCTAAAACCTTCAGATCCCCAAGTCTAACAGGATAATATAGTAAAGGATGACTTCAACATTCAAGCAGTCTGGATAGCTAATGAGATAGCAGCACCGAGCAGCAGCACATTTATGGTCATAACTCATTTTCTTCCAATCTTCTTCCTAAACCTGACAAGAGCACTAGTAATGGAACACACGACTAATCTAACTGGGACTGCTCAAGTCTTAAACAAACCTTGTGCTTACATGTAAGGAGGCTGATCATTCAGTCACTATACACTTGCCTCCTCCTTATGCAGTAAGAATTATTCTTCATATCCTGCAGACGCTTGTCTTACTTTCCCACTTATGGGTCAGTCACCTCTGTACCTACTGTAGTCATCACCTTTTCAGTTATACAAGAACAATTCCGTGGGTTTATCACCTTTACATTATGATTACTGTATATTTCATCAGCTTATCTGGAACTGCTTAACACATGATATACCAGGATACCATGCTGCTACCATTGTGTCCATAAACCTAGACAGGAAGCTTAAAACTAAAACAATTTAAAAAAAAAAAAAAAGACAGCTGAAAGACATTTTTGAAACCAGATTTTCTTAAAATATGCACTCCATGTTTGATGGAAGACTGCATACGTATGCATGCATACATACATACACATACATATTTGAATACATATATTTATATGAAATAAAAATAATATTATGCTATAGATTAACTGAGAAGTCAGGAAACATTTCTTACCTGCTGTTCCTTGTTTAGTGCCAAACAGGCACAGGAGACAGAAAATTGGACAATAAAGACTAGCAAAAGAATAATCATGTACTGAAAATAGTAGTTAAAGATACACTCAAATTAATTTTGGACTGATGCATCTGGAGACAGTATAAAACCAAAAAGAACAAACTTTGTTCATGTTTTGAAAGTCATGTACTGGATTCACAATTTGGCTGCCATGTTCAGAGGAAGAAACTTAGCTCATGTAATTAAATTGTATGTAAAGCGGAGGCCGCTATTTATTCCCAGACCACAATCAGAAAAATAAGGATTTTATCTGATTAATCTCTCATCCAAACAGATCAATTTTGTTACGCAAGGCAGCACCGCAGACTGCTTACATGGTGTCAGTACACATAAAGGGACAGCACAGCACGCAGAGAAAGCCTGTGCTTATTTCTAATCTGGGTTCACAGTTAAAGACTGGGTATGAAAAGAAAGTGCTTATTGGCAGCATGTATGGGTGACAACGCATTCCTCTGCCAGCTACAGTCAGTTCACTGTCTGGAAGCATCACCTTCCTCCACTATTAAACAGTAGTAGTTCACCTACTCCAGCTTGCTACAGGGTTGAGAGCACAGTAAGGAGTTGTAACATGTAACACAGTGGCTCACCATAAAAAGTTCTCAAAAAGTTGAAATATTTTAATTTTTAAAAAGAGAAGGCGTGAATACTTCTATCTTCTGAGTGAAAATAAGGGCAAAACAAGGAAACTGGAGTAAACAGGGAATGATGTTTAATTTAGACTGCACTTGACCAAAACAAGACTGTGAATTTCTGGTCTGTTTCTGAAGCACCTTCCACAAGAGTGTCAGCTCGCAGGGCAGGCTGTTTATGTGGCTTGAACCAAGCTGGGATCCATGTAGTAATACATCAGAAGGATACAAAGAACAGCAGTACTTGATGATGTTTCACCGCACCAATCAATCCGACTAAGGCAATGAAGAAGAGGAAGATGCCTACTGCAATTGCCACTCCAACAACTCTGAAACTAGAGATGAGGCCAAAGCCAATTCCCCATGCTGCAATTCCAATCAGCAGCAGGCTTACCAGCTGGAAGGAAGAGAAAACAGAGTTAGTCGGTATATTAAAAGAGGCTCAACCAACACACAGCTACATTCTTTACGTTAAAGTAGTTACCAGAAATGTACAATTCTTTCCAGCACAAGGAGAAGCAGCACAATCCTAAACAAGTCAATTTTCCACTTCACCCTAGAAATGACTTTAGTACCAAATGTTTTAAGGCACGCATATTCTTCAACACTACTAATGAGGAACTGTCAGAACGTAGCCTACCTACAAGTCAAGCCGTGTTGCCTATGTGTAACTGACTGGAGACACTGAATTTGTGTGGATTATAACAGAATTGACAAAATAAGATACAAATCATCAGCTTTATTTCACAGAATGAAAATTCCAGATGTTTTCTGAAACACGGTGTATTTAAAGAGAGTATGGCTCCACAGCTCTGGACACATAACAAATGCACTATGCCAAAACTTACTGTAACCAGGAATACAGTTGTATTAATTCATTACAGGAGATTTTATGTAGTTCATGATATAATACAACAGTTAAAAAGGTCACGGAAAAAGACTTTCTAGATCTGTATCTCAAGGACTGCATGTAGTGGAACAATGAAGGTGTCCTGTCTCTGCTACGTATTTCATCAGGAAATTAGCTCTCCTATGACGTCAAACCTATTTCAATACCCAAAGCACTCCTGTGCTCCTTCCTGCCTTTTAAAGACGGTATTCAGGGAAGGCAAGCAGAATCTGTCCCAGTTAGTTTGCTGGAATTTATTGTTTATATGGGCAGGAAGCTCCAGCCTTTCCTGTTTCCATGCTGAAAACATAGAACAACAAAAAATTTCCACCACAAAAGCTGCAGAGAAATCTGCAATGAGTTACAGCAGGAGGGAAGCAGCAGACAAAGCCAACCCAGATGTCCAACGCACAAGATGCCTAACACTCATCCGAAACTGTTAGACCTATGCGTAACATATCTCCTATTCCATTCTCTGTTAAATAACAGTAACTCAACATGCAGATTTTAACTTTCCAAAAGCCTGACCTCACCAAAAAATACCCACAAGTTGTATCGTTATAAAAGCAGTACGTACTCAGTCTAGCCCAACTACGGGGCTTTATTCGACAACAAATGCAGAGCAAGCACTTACACTTGCTTGTCAGTTTTTGTTCAAACAAGACATATCATGACATTTTACTGCTTATCCAGAGGGATTTAAAAAAAAAAAAAAAGTAACTTTCCAGCTTAGCCATCATTTCAGTATATTTACCCTAAAGCAGGGCATTTTTCTTGGTTTTAATACTAAACATGTGAGTGTATTTTTTTCAACTAAAGTACCTTTTAGAAGACTGGCCTATGTAATGGTGCTTTTGAAATAAGGAAATCTAGGAGAACATCAAGAAAGCGAGTAAAACAAGTTGTGATGCTCATCAAGATCAAAAGACAGTGGGTGTTCCCACCCCCAGTCCCGTGTTCAAACAGGAAAACACCTTGAAAAAGTTTTTACAAAAAGCCAGTAATCCTCAGGAGAAATTTAAGACAGTCTGCAAGAAGAAAAGAAGGGTATTTGCCATACCTACACCTTCCTTTCACCACACGAAGAGACAGAAGAACAATATAAAATTCAAGGGTATTGTTCGATACTAGGAGAGCTTTGGGATTAATTCATGTCTTTGTTTCTCTTGAACAAAAAGCCTTAATCATCGTGTTTAGTTAAAACCAGAACACTGGGCCAAGATGTCATGAATCTAAATTACAGGGAAGGGGAAAGAAAAATCAAAATAACAACAGCAGCAGCCTTGGCTCTGCCACAGACAGATCTTCTGAATGTATGCTGTGCAAGGCTATAAACTTCCTAATGCCACTGGTTAAAAATTAGCCTCACTAATCAGACAGTTAAGTGCAAGATCCACCTGTTCTGATCTATGCCCATTCACCTTATTTCATTGTCTCATGCAACTGGGAAGATTTATTTTGCTACGTAAGTGTCAGAAGTGAACAACAAAAGAAATGTGCTAACCCAATTTCCAACCAGAAAGTGCTGGCTAATGTCCCGTTACCCTGCATCAGCCTCAAAGCACCGAACTCGCACTGCCACTACGCAGCTGTTGAAGGTGTTATCTCATATGAAATCTCAAAATTTGTCATATTTCAATTTATTTCACAAAGAAAAGCAGAAGAAACTTTGCCCCCAATCACTTTCACCAAGGCTTCTTTCTGCTGCCTAAGCATGCCTGCAAATACTTATTTTCACCGATCTGCCTCCAGCATACGGAAGTGTGCATTTGATCAGATCTTTACTCAGTTATCTCTTACGAATTCTAAAACAATTAGATGAAATCACCTCTATTCTTAGAAGTATCAACATCAAAAACAGGAGACCTAAACAAAACCTGTGCTCAAAACATCTACTAGATACATGCTGCGTGTGAGCTGCAGTGTACCAGCCGCTTCTCGCTGCTGGTGACTGCCCCAGCGCCCATCACTCCAAGGATACGTACACAAAACGAACGTGTCTGACACTGGAAGTTATTGCTGTGACCCCCTGGCCCAAAAAGCTTTTCTGGTAGAAACAGCCACATACTGAATCTGGAACTGCTATGGTTTTCTATAGAGAAAAAACTCTTCCAGGCTTTTAAACCTGTTGTTGAACTCAAATGTTCAAGAATCTGGTGGCCTGCTTTATTCTCTCTTAGAAAAGAATAATTTTCTCCTCCTTTATGAAGCTGACCATTGTCTAATTCCTTAAGACATTTGGAAATTCATTATGATCACAGGATCTCAGGTGTATGTTACTGGGCTCTGTTAGGCAAGCGATGTGAAAACTCTTCATCCAATCGGTCAGATACACGATTTGGATCAAAGCCACTTGAGACTACTCCAATTTTGGCCACTTAAAAGTGGGGAAAATTGATCCTGTATTTCAAAACTGAAATGGAGACTGAAGGCTTACAAACCATTCTCAAAACAGATTTAGGACTAAGCTTGCGCCTCTTCTGCATGTTGAAAGAAAGATGAGATCGCTGTCATTCCTTCGTTTTCAGTTGTGGTTCGACACTCGGAATCATCCCTCTGGTTTCCTATTACCAGGTCGACAGGTGGCTGTCTAGGAAGTGTCAGACGTGCGATTCGGTAGCTACCGATCCAGACTGCAGCCATAATTAATTGCTCAGACGCAGGTCTCCAAGAAACGAACCCCCTGCCTAGCAAACCAAGCATTTCAACCCTTTTGAGTTGAAAGAATAAAGGCATTTTTCCCTGGTATTGTTCATTCCACTAAGCAATAAAGACAGATACATATGTAGTTTTATAGCACCATAAAGTGAAAAACTGAAGTAAACACATCGTACTACAAACAGGACAAAGAACTTAAGTTGTTTTGGGAAGAGTTTTTACAAGTCTGTAAAACAATGCAAGTTTCGTAGGTTGAACACCTGTTTAGCTGCTAGGAATTACTACTCAACAGTGCATACTCAGGTGCTTTGAAACAAAAAGAATTTAGATGTAATACTGCTAAAAGTTAACCTGCTATGACTTTGAGGTAAAACTTGCTTGAAAGAATTACTTAGTGACCCCAGCTACTTTTAAATGAGTAATATGTACATTTTAAAGATACCAGTTTTATTTATGTAAAAAGTCCCCTATTTCTGTTAAATAAAGGAAAAAGAACTCTACCGATCTTCCAAATGTCATGGTTTATTTTACTGACACCACATTTCAGAGCAGCAACACACACCCCAAAGAAACTAACATCATCACTGGGACAAGTGCAAGTGAAACTCCGTTTTCTCTACAAAAATTTTACATTATGGAAAGCTAGCCTTGCTTACTAGTGCTTCAAATATTTACTTAATAAATCTACCAGAAATACATCAAATCACAGTCCAGTTCCTAGTGAATAGGACGGACCTGTTTTCCCACAGTATCTCATTAGTAAGCGGAAAAACCATGGGTTGGAGCAACAGACTGTCGGATTGAATGAAACCTGGCTGGACTGCTGAGCTTCAGTGGTAGCTATGGAAGGCTCAGCGTCCAGCTGGGCAGGAGGTTGATGCAGGGGCTGATATCATTCAGTATCTCCATCAACAACCTGGCTGATAAGACAGAAGGAATCCTCCAAAAATTCGTGGCTGATACCAAACAAGAAAGAGTGACCAACCCTCCAAACGGTAGAGGTTCAATTCAGACAGACCTTGATGAACTTGAGGAGGGAGCCGACAGAAGCCTCACGAAACGCAAAATTCTGCTCCTGGGTTGCATCAGTGCAGCCTGGGAACAGACTGGCTGAACATCTGCCTTGCTGAGGTAGACCTGGGGATCACACAGGTTGCCAAGTGGAATAGGAGCCAAGAGTCTGCTATCACCACAAAGGGAAAGCCAAGAGGAGCGTGATCAAAGGAAACTCAATGCTGGTGAAGCTGCAGCTCAAGTACTGTGCCCTATTTCAAGCCCCCCAGGTCAAAAAGGAATTTGAGAACCTGGAAAGGGTCACCAAATGGCCTGGAGCCTTGAGGACCATGTTTGAGAATCAGGTGATGGAGCTGGGTTTGTTCAATTGGACAAAGAGATAGCTCAGTGATAACCTAATAGCAGCTGAAAATGAAGCAGCATTGCTAAAACAACACAGGCAAACTCTCCTCAGTATGGAGAGGCAGCAAAACAAGGGCAACAGCCACAAGTAACAGCTTGGAAGGCTCTGGATGTCAGAAAAAACATCCGCAAGGTGTGCTGCACTCGAAAAGGTCATGGAATCTGTTCCCAAACGTTCTCAAGACTCAAGTAGACAAAGCCACAGCTGGCAACCTAGCACTGCTCCTAATCCTGCCCAGAGCAGGAGCCCGGCCAGACGAGCCCCAGCAGCCCCTCCAGCCACCGCTCCCACACACCATTGCCAGCTGTTCCACCAGGGAAACTTAGCTACCCTGCACACCAAAAATCCAAGTTTTACCAGAAGGATGGGGGATAGACTTAGCACTGACCAAGGACTCAGCTGAACCACCCAGCTCACTGAAGAGCACCATCTCCTGGGCTGTGTAACAACAAAACACCTTCTTGCATACAGTTCTACATTTAAAACCCCCGTTTACTATATACTATCTTCTTCATCAATACAAACTCTAGCAACCTTTTTTAAAAATACACGCACAAAACCAGGTTTAGCGTAATCCAATATATAAACTCATTCATTTGAAATTAAGTAAATGCTTTCCTGGAGCAAACCTTACAGGGAGCACAAGTCCCAGGAGAAGAGCAGTAGTTTCCACCATGAGGTCAAGTACTTTTTCTATGGAGTCTGAAAAAGGTAATTAAGAAAATCAAGCACATTGCCAATAGACAGAACGTTACTCCTGTGTCAACATCTCTGTAGGAAAGACTATAGGGGACTGTAAGTTCAAGATCAGTCTCCACTTCAAGCATCTTCCATTATATTTGTGTATTTTAGACATATATGTCCACATACATACATGTACACACACACTTGAACTTCAGAGATGTTTCAAAATAACAATTTATAGACAAAAAAGAATTTCTTTGTGACAGAAGCTAAAGTCATCGCAACTTTGCCTGTCCCGTTCTCCAGTTAACTTACTGTTAACACGAGTAAAGCATTAGCCTTTATACTACTTGCCTGGGTTTTCTTTTCCCTTACTACCGTATAAATTACTACTTTTAACTCATCTAACAGCAAAAAGGAAAACAAATTCTCTTAATTAGCTGTATTCTTTAAATTCAAGTTTTCCTGTGCATATGGTTGCTCATTTGCCCCACTACTGCACGGGATAAATGTATTCCTCTTCACATTTATCCCCCGTGTATTTATCCACAAGCTTATATTCTATGTTACAAAAAGAAACCAAGATACAGAGCAATGATTTCCTAGACACGACTGACAAACAGTTCAAATGCCCAAACCAGTTCCTCCCTCCCTCAATGGCATGCCATAAGCAAATCTGCTATTTTGACTGACTAGCAACTTTTCAGCATTTCAGCTAGCTTGGACTGCTTGCTGGGAAGCAAGTCATACACAGAATTTAGTGTTCTCAGAGTTTCTTTGTAGTCCAAAAAGGAGTTAGTAAAAACTTAAATTTCAAGAAATATGGCCTCACCATTCCAGGGTAAAGAGATTATAAAGCATTCACACAGCTATCAGCAAAGGAAATATTTACAGAAGAGCTGTCAGACTGGATAAGGAACAGGAACTAAAATCAGAGAGATTGCACACATGATGAAATGCATCCTCCCTAGCCCTCTCTCCATATGCAAATTCATATTCATAACACTTCTTTTAAGGGGGCTTTAAAATATAAACCTGAAATGGTATATATTTTGAAGTCAGAGATTTCTGCCACCCTCCTTTCAACTTGGCCAATTGTTTCTGCATGGCCATAGAGGATCTAGAGGACAGTTCTTCAGGATCTAAACACAAAGTGTTAACACAAGAGGCAGCAAGCTAAGACTATGCAAAATCGATTTCTATCGCGACTGCAAGCTATCCAACCCGTAAGCAACTTTACCTCGCAGTACTTCTCCAGCTTCACTGAAAGCAAAGTTAGGGTTGAGCAGTAAAGCTCTGAGTACCTGCAAAGGATTCCCAACAGAATGCAGAATCTTTCACATTTACAAGGCTTGTTTAAACAAGAAATCAGTAGTCTGGCTACTGAACAGCCCTGAAAGACATGATGTGCAGCGAGCAATCTATGTGAAAGGCAGCATTCCTGTCTCTTGTCACAGAAGCCAGTTCCTTGGGTTTGATGGCCTGGCGCAGAGTTCGTCGTGCTATTAGCCAATAATTAGGATCAAATTGTTGCTGACCATATAACAAGCTTCTGTAAGGTTAAAATGGCAGTGAGATTTAACCCCTGTTTTGTACTCCCTGGTTTTTGGAAATGCAAGCTTTCTGCTGTGTAACAGGAACAGCTATCTTCTAAAATGCTTACTTTTGTTTACATTTNCTGCATGGCCATAGAGGATCTAGAAGACAGTTCTCGATCTAAACACAGCGTGTTAATACAAGAGGCAGTATGTGGTGGTGCATCTTTAGCAAGCTAAGACTACGCGAAATCAATTTCTATCGCGACTGCAAGCTATCCAACCCATAAGCAACTTATGCAAAAACTTTTTTCCTAAATGGAAAACATTTTCAGGAAGCCCAGTGATCCCACAGATCCTTCTTCCACACATATTTCTCCCTGAACCTGAAAACAACCGTAGAAATCAATGATTTCAGCTACAGAGCTACTTCATCAGGGCATTCAAAGGGCATCTCTAAATTGTGCTGGTTTTGAAGTGCCTACCTGCGCTGTTAGAATGGTTGAAACCACCAGAAAACAAAACATTCCGTGCTCCAAACAACCTCCTCCTCCTGCACCCTATCATTCTCCAGTTCTTTCACTACGCACATCTGAGCACATTTCCGAGCACTGACAAAAAGGCTTAAAATATAGATATATTTTTACTGTAGTCACTCTTCTGTAATCTCAAGTGTAAGCATAGAAACCTTTCAAAAAAAAGCCAATGAAAACTAACAAACCAACAGACTAAACTGACACGACTACCATTGACCTTCCCTGCCACATGCTCGGGAGCTTCTGTACCACTGTCTGATTGGCACATCAAGAACAGGCAGTACAGCTCCCACTGCTACCTTCACAACATCCTTGGGAAAGACGGGAACTGCTCCAAGGCAGCCTGCCCCATCTGCTGAGCGCCCAGTTAGGACGATGAGTTAGACCAGCCCCACACGCAGGCTGGTGCTGCTGCAAACTCTGCACACTGCACCCTTAAACGCAGACTGGAGGCTGCCGGACACAGCAAGCAGCGGGCTATGTACTGACAACAAACAGTTAATGTTTGCTGCTCTAGGAATAATTAAGTAGCTGCTCAGGTGATAAAAACAGCACATACTATCCAAATAAACTGTATTTTTTTTCTTTAATTTAAATACATTTAATGTTGTGGCCCAGCTACCATTTCAAGCTTTCATCGCTAGCCAGGACTTGGGAATTTCCCTTTCCTTTCTGAGAATCTGATCTGAAATAAGATGTCAGCTGTTCACACTTCACCAGAATTACTCGAGACTTCCTTGAAAGGAAGGCTCTCTACCTAAGAAAATCCTTGTCTGAATAAAGTGAGCAAATATTGGTGAGGCCAAGCCACTGGGGTTCTCATACCGGGAAGGCTACAAATCTTTAGTTCCATACGCATCCTTGAATCTAGCTGAACTCCAAAGACAGCCACTTTGAACAGTTTGTATCGGTCTGACGTTCAAAGGAAAACATAGATATGATTGACTAAGTAAAGACAAAACTGGTCAGATACCCCAAACTAGTACTTTAAAAATTCTTGTATACAGACAAACAATTCTTCCATGTAAAACTGTATTCTAGCAATACACTTCATTTTATACATACTAAGTCAACAGTCTCAGTTATTTTTCTCTACCCTTCCTATACCCATAAGGAACCACACTGAAGTCAGCAAGACTCAGCATAGATGCCAGAATTACTCAGAGAAAATACATTTTAAAATAGAATGTGGGCCTAAGGACATTAATTTAGTCCAGAGAAGAAGCAAAAGGCATCAGCAAATATCATTTGAAAAGAACAGTAAGTAAGCAATTAGGTTAGCGGGTTTCTGGTTTCTTGCCTAAAACCAGTAACTGATTTATTACTGCCAGGACATATTTTTCGCGGTGTACTACTGTAAAAAGTAAAACAAGACAGCAAGCCCCAATATCCTACTTTGTTGTTTTGAAACTCAAGATACTCTAGAAGTGTTTTAAAAAAAAA
>VXAA01006778.1:534209-553747 GCA_013399115.1 Anseranas semipalmata | reverse complement strand
CCGAGGTCCGAAGGTGTCCCCTTGCCCTGTTGTCTGCCCCCCACCTGGATCGCGAGGGGGAGGAAAAGGGGGGTTGTTAATTACCTGAGGGTCGTAAGAGGAGGTTTGGCAGCTATCTCGGCCATTTTGTGGGTCAGGAAACTGGAGGTTTTGTCCCTTCCCCCTCCCATAGTGGCACATATCTGTAATCGATGACCTAATCCCCTGTGTAATCAAAAAGAAGTGTTCAAGGATTTGTTTTTCCAGGGCATTTAGAGTATTGTTCAGTTTTACTGGCTCTTTGCGTATTTCTTGTTTAAAATTTTTATTGTGCCTTTTATTACAAGCTTCTATCTGTGTATTTCCTTAGCTTGAGAGTTAAATACCTTTACTTACAGGTAGCCAAACAAAATAATCCATCTCTGTCGCTTCCCAATAGCCTTACCAAGCTTCTGATGCTGTTTTCAGCTGACTGGAATGGTGTCCCAGTTCACGGGTACTCTGCAAAACCCCGTGTCCGCAGCCCCTGGGGAGTGATGCCTTACAACAAATGCAACAATAATTGCAAGCTACTTCAGTGTGCACACGCGTTGCAGGATTAGTGTCCAAGATGCTTTCTTATCTTTTTGTTGAGCTTCACGAAGAGATGAGGAGATGTATGTTCCTCCACCATGGTCACTCGGGATGTTTGCAGCGGTACGTAGCGCTGTGGTTTTATTTCATCAAGGTTTGGTGCCAGAGAAAAAGTTGCCAGTGATGGTCAGTTCCCGGTTAGCACAGGAAGCTGCGTCTACTTTCTGATGAATTCATGACAATTCTTAATAGGAACTTGTCATCAAAACATTTTAAGAAGGAAATTCCAAAAGCATTTTGTTTTGTGTAATTTGGCTGGCCTCCGTCTGCTAAGGAAAGCCACAGCAGGCTAATAATCCCTGCCAGCAGCGAGACAGAAAGAGACTGAACAACAGCAGGCTTTGTCTTTCCTGGGCTGTCACTCTGTTTTTGTTTTTCTCTTTTTTTTTTTATTTATTTTTTTTTCCATGCTCTTTGATATTTTGCCAGACTTCTGCAATTAAACATAACTCTATTTTTTTTTTCTCATACAATAATGAAGACTCATATCTTTTTTTTACTGATGTACATCTACCTCTCAGCTGCTAGCCAGGCAACAAATTAAAATTCTCCAATATTTGTGACCACAAATTAAATCTGAATGCTCAACAGCTGCTAAAGCTTTCTGTTTGTTTGTTTCTGAATTTGACAGACATAGACTATCCCTGCTGCTGAAGCTTTGTGAAGTGGCAGGATGAGTGAAAAATATGTTGTGTTTTTTTCTTTTTCCCCCTTGCTAATTAAGCTGACTTGATGTTGTAGCTAATTTGGCCTATCGGGAGCACAGATTCACTGACTTGAGCTACTGGCTTTATTGGACCACCCTTCTGATCTTTTGGTCCCAAATCTGGCTGAGCGTAAGCGCAGTATAAAGTCACTTGCTTCAATGCAGTTTTACCAGCTGCTTTTAATTTTGTTGTAAAGAACAGTTTCAGAAATTGTTTGATGCCCTCTCAATAGGAAATAGTATCTTAAATGTATACCCTTTACTGAATGCAAGAAGCCATCAGCCTATCAAATTTTTTTGTTGGGTTTTGTTGTAAACGCTCACATATAAAGTTACTGTACCATTGTTCCTTTTGTTATAGTGCTGAATTATTCAATATTATCACCCACTGCCCTTCTACTAAGAAGATCTGTTTCCCTATTAATTATTAAAAGGTGTACCTCCACTTTCTTAATTAATGCCAGTATTTCTTATTAAGGGACACAGCTCCTACAGTCCTACCTAGTACAGGATTACTTCTTCAGATTCCAGCAGGCATCCAACCGTATCCATTGCAACTTGGTTTGTACCCACCTTGGACAATTATAAACTCTGTGGGACACCGTAAACATAACTCTATTAATGATAATGGCTATGGATATGATAATGGCTTCCATTAAGTAAATAGAGCTATGACAAATGTAGCTGGGGATCAGGTCTTTTCTCCCCCACTCCCCCGATTCTGTTCACAAGTTATAGTATGAACTTGGAATAATATTGTTTAGATGTAGTACAAAACCTGTTACAGCACTCAGCTGTGCTAGTGCTGTGGTTTCTGGTAGTGGCCAGAAGTACATCTGTAGTCCTGTTCCTATCAGTCTGAACAACTTAGCTCGTATGCTGGTTCTGGTTCTCTGGTTCTTTTTTTTTTTTTTCTTCTTCTAATGGGTAATTTCAAATTGTTAGTTACAACAAGGCTCTTTTGCAGTTGGAGAAGAATCTTCCATTCTCTGTAGAAAAAGATAGGTAGTGTTTACTTGATTTTTTTTAATATTTTTTTTTATAAACCTTAGTTATTTAAACAGCTGGTCCAAGTGAGGATCCTGAGTGTTTGTCTCCTCACTCTTTGTCTCTATAGGGGACAAATTCTGCACTCCCATCTGTTACATTAATCCAGAGCTGCCAGACATAACCAAGAGCAGAATATACCTTTTCCCGTTCTTCCCCCACTTTTTCTGATGCTGATTCTCCGCTTCCATGCACACTCTTTGTTCTCCTGCCCTTTTTTGTTGCCTTTCAATGGCACTGCTGGCAACAGGAGGAGCTACAACCAGTGTGAATTAGTTGTTCTTCCATGGGAAACTGCAACGCGGGGAGAGTACATTGGGTACTTGTGCTGCTGCTGTTGCTGGGGCAGCCCTTACAGACTGGACGAAAGGAAGCACTCCTGGAGGGAGAGAGGGGAGGGAAAATGCAGAGCTACCGGGGCTCGATGCCAGCGCGCTTCTTGCAGTTCAGCAGAGCTTTAAATGGAGACACTTTGATAGTTTGATATTCATTTCCATATAGACTGGTAATTTCAAAGAGGTTTTCTGCATGGGGCCTTCTGCTCAAACATTCACAATGCAAACTGAGCATTTAGGCAAAATCTCTTCTGTTTCTGTAGGCTGCAGTTCCACATTATTGTTGCTGGTTTATTTTACTTATGTGCCTGAAATCTAAAGGTCTGTGTCGCTTCTGATGTACAAACTCGAAAAGTGGAGGGGCAAGTATATACCAAGTTGTCTTAAAGTATATACCATTGACTTAAGATTACGACATGGTGACACTTTATCTTACTCTCTACTATTACAGAGTACCTAAAACATTATAAGTGAAACATTGTTTGCAGAAACTGATTTTTATCGCTTTATTTTTCCCAGGTTTACAATGAGCAGTTGACAGCACTTTGAGTAGTTCCTTTCACTCTTTGTCTCGCAGTTATTTTTCTTGCCCTGTTGTTTGTATAAAGTCTCTCATGCACATCAAAATCGGGGAGGGGAAAAGCAGGGGTAAAGCAAGCCAGGTGTTTTCTGAAGTAGGAATGCCACATGCAATATCTGTACTTTGTGGTTAGTATCAGTTAGCCTTTAATTTGACTTTCTCTTCTTCAGTGTGTAGACAAAATACTTGTGATAGTAGGAAAAAAATACACATAGTGAGTCTAAATTATATGAACTGCATTGCAAGACAATCAGGCTTGTTAAAAAACGTTGCTAATTCCATTAGGAGTTTTAAGAAACTTGAAATGCACCTTGCACAATTTTCTTCTCTGGCTGTGTATTGCTGGTTTTTGTTTTGTTTTGTTGTTTTGTTTGTTTGTTTGTTTTAAGTCTAGCATCGGGCTTTTTGCTTCCTTTAAGGCACTATAGGAAAACTACAAATGATAGTGTTACAAACAGTAACGTCGTATTTGTCGCTGTGATGATGCAGCATCTAGAGAATTTCCCATTTTCCTTTTATGTATGCAAAAATGTCCCATAGGATTGTTTTTAAAGCTTACTGCATCAGCCCGAAAAACAAGCCAAACACCTGCAGTCTAAGTTGTATTCAAAGTATTTATTGTACACAGTTGACATTTTTAAATGTTAGTGTTGAGGCGCATTGTGAATATGAACAAGGGCACAGGGTCTCAGCTAGCTTTTCGTGGAATATGTAAAGGGCTTATCCTACCTTGGCATCTGACCACTAAAGCATGCTCCTGTGCTTAGCACAGAAGCGTGTCTGGAGTTTGCTGATAGCTGCAGGGTCTGTGCTACAGTCAGCAAAGTCTGTAAGCTAAAATGACATTTATAATCTGTATATGATCAACAGCATCTCTCCATGGAAAGTAGAGGTTCCTGTGTCCAGCCATTTCTTGTCACTAAAAAAAAGAAGTCCGAGTCATCTTGGTCACCTGAACCACCTCAATTATTCCGTCGGGTCAATTAGTCACCGTGGTTACCAGTAAAGCAGCAGGAAGAATATATGGAGTCAATAAAAGGTACACTTAAAATGTTGTCTGCAGCAATCATTTTTTTGGAGCTAAATTCAACGCGAACGTTCAGTGGCCATACTCCAGTTATTTACTGTATTGTTTTGTAATGAGTTCACTGTGCCACGGTAAGTATTTGCGCACAGTCGTGAATTTCTCTCCACTTCCTGGAACAAAATCAGTGTACTGGCAGTACTATTGCACTTGTGCCATTCCAGCCTCAACCTTAAGGAAGCCTTTTCTGGCACCAGACACTGGTATAGTATCTGCTGCGGGGATCTTTGCCACTTTATGGGTGCCAGGTGTAGACACACAAGGTATTGCGAGCAAGGCACAAGGGAGACTCAATTCTAGCATATAGAATAAACTTGCCTGTGTTGTTTAGGATGGAAATTCTTCTCTGCAGAGAAGAAAAATTGTACAAAACTCTTTGGAACTTTTACTTGTTTATTTATTTTTAGTGAGGTGGAACATTGTGAATGGAGAAAGGGAAACTGGGACAGGAAAATATGCCATTTAAGTACAGAGGCTAGAGCAGCCCACAACTAGGTCAGAAATTAGCTCCTCCAAAAGCACAAAGATGTAGCAAATACCCAGTTTAATAATTCTGACAAGTGGTTATAAATGACTAATAATCAAATAACAATTCCTTCATCTTTACTCTTAGAATGATAGATGCTGGATGTGTTCTTTGAGAAACTTTCTGACCAAAATCAAAATGGCATAAAGTTCTCGAGTTAAGCCCAGAAAATTAAATCACTGTTAGAAAGCTACTTAGAATAGAGTCTCTTTTCAAGCAAAAACTGCTACAGGCAAGCGTGAAGCCATTGTTCAGGACTGAGCCTTTCTTTAAAATTCCATGATCCAGCATGCAGTGGGTGAAAATAACATTGGAGTGTAACAATAGCATGTCTACTTGTTAATTCAGTTGATACCCATTTCTTTTGAATTGTCCCATGAGTAGCGCTTTCCAGACAAAAGATAGACTTGGTGAAGTTTGTCCCTGTTACATTTGTAGACAGGTGAGAGGAAAAAAAAAAAAATAGCACTAGGACACTGATTTTAAAGGGAAAGTGTATTTTAGAGGCCAGCCTTCTAAAAATGTTAAGAGAGGCAAACACTCATTTTATAGGTTTAAAAGCTAGTTCTTGGGATTTTCTGAAGCTCTTATCTTAATTGTAAGATTTGCCTTTCAGCACATTTAAAATACATTCTGAATTAAGCTGATAGAGGATTAGGATAAAGAGTTTGTTGCATCTAATGTATTAAAGAAAAAAGTAACCAGAGGCTGAAAATAGCAGTATAATGGTATTTTGCATAGTAACGCATCAAAGGCTTGACCCAAAGCCTATTCCTTCTGTTCCAGGTAAGTATTCAGGGATGTCCTGGAATGGGCTGATTTAAGTTAAGTCTGAAAGAGAAAAAGACAGAATTCTAGATCCAGGCAGCTGAATGGTCTAATGTTTCCTGCAGCCAAACTGAAATTTATTTGTGCTGTTAAGTTTAAGGCATTTGTGTGTCTCTGTAGAGACAGGCCTGCAGAATAGGTTGCCTCCTGGAGACAGCATTCCTTATACTCTGTTCTAGCGGGAAGTGAGTGGATCGTTCATATCAGTGCAGTGTCCTGGCACCTGATCCACTGTCATATTCTCTTCAGGTCTGAGATAAAACCAGCAAACTTCATCATTTAATGTAAGACAATAACTCCGAGATTAACAAGGCATGTTAATGCCCGGGAACTGACAGTAGAATGGAAGCAGTGGGGAGAGTAAGTAGTTTTCAAATTAATTGCAGTTTTTATGGGTCTTATGTCCTCTGCAGGTTCTCATTACCATCACATCCCAAAGGTTACCACTTTATCAGGTTCAGGTGGAAATGATCATCTCTCGGTTTTGGTTTGAAGGGAAAATGGATACCATCCACTGAATGCTTTCCCAGGTGATTCCTTGGAAGCATTCCAAGAAACCTTGAAGTAATCAGGCATCATGTGCTAAGAAGCAGAAATCTGAAATGTTTATGAGTATGTAGAAGAACAGTAGAGGAAGCTCTGAGCATAAGACCTTGTCCTATGCAAGTGAAAGGATGGGGAGAAAAGCTTTACATTACAAAGGAAAATTCAAACACCAAGATTCCGATGTAAGCTGCTTAGTTAAGTGCTTGTCATTAGGTCTGTCATTAGGTCTGTCTGTTGACAGCACTGTTTGTGCTGTGCCTGTAAGCTTTCTGATGAGTCGTGTTGTGCCTGTAACAAAACTATGGAAAATATAGGTTGGAAGGGACCCCTGGAGATCATGTGATCCAACCTTCTGCTCGAAGTACATAATAAAACAATAAAACAGTTTGTTTAGGGACATGTCCAGTCAAATCTTGGAAAATCTCTGACAATGGAGCTTCCACAACCTGATAGGGCAACTTGTTCCAGTGCTTGAGTACTCTCACTGTGAAAACTTTTGCATTATCAGAACTAACTGTGTTGCAACTTGTGGCCATTGCCTTGTTCTTTTGCTGCGTCCCTCTCAGAAGAGTTTGGCTCCACCTTTGCTCTGACTCCTTTTAGGGAGCGGAAGACTACAGTCACATCTGCACTCAGCCTTCTTTTATCTAGGTTAAATAAGCCTCTCCTCATACATTACACAGTTCAGCCCTTTAGCTGTTCTGGTGGCCCTCTGGACTCTCTCCAGTTTGTCAGTAACTTTTTTGAACTGAGGAGCCAAACCCAAGAAGAGGTATTACAGGTGTGCTGAATAAAAAGAGTAACCCATTCTCCCAGTCCATTGGCAATGCTTTTAGTACAGCCCCATTGGCTGTTTTTGCTACAAGAGCACACTGCTGACTAATGTTTAGCTTGTCCACCAGCTCCCCTAGGTCTTTCTCTACTGAGTTGCTCCCCAGCCAGTCAGTTCCCAGCCTACAGTGATGTGGGACTTTATACCATACCAGTGCTGGACTCTGCATTTGCCTATGTTGAACCATGAGTCTCCTTTTGGCCCATTCTTCTAGTTTATTGGGGTCCCTCTGAATGGCAGCTCTGTCCTGGAAAGCAGCAACTTCCTTAATTTGGTATCAGTTGCAGACTTCACAAGGGTACTCTCCATTCCATTATATAGGCTACTGATGAAGGTGTTATGCAGTATCAGACACAGTATTGACCCCTGAAGAACTGGCTGCCAGTTAGACTTCCAACTGTTGAGTATTCTGTCAGCCCAATGGTCCAGGAAGCTTTTTGTCAACCTGTATCCATACCTCTTCATTCTACCTACCAGGTTTCTATGGGAGATTGTGTTGAAAGCTGCAGTACAGTCCAGGTTAATAACATCCACGGTTCTCCACAGAGCTGATCGTGTCATCATAGAGGACAATCAGGTCAGTTAAGCACAATTTGCCCGTGATAAATCCATACTAGCTATCTCCATGCCCTTTCTTGTCTTCCATGTGCTTGAAAATGGCTTCCAAGAAAATTTACTCCATCATTTTGTGTAGAATTTGGTAAGATCCTCCTTGCCGTGAATGTTGGCCTCTTTTCAGGCATGGAAGGCTTTGCTGATTGATACAGCCCTTCAGGGATGACAGACAGCAGCTTTGCAATGACACTGGCCAGCTTCCTCAACACCCTCAGGTGAAAGCCTGTCTTGTCCCATTGGCTTGCACACGTTATTTAAGTAGCCTCTAATTTGACCGTCCTCTTTTGACATTATGATTTATCTTCCCAAAACTTTATTGTGAGACAGAGAGGCCTGACAACAGGCCTTACCAGTGTGGTCCAAGGCAGAAAAGGCATGTCCTTCACTGTTAGGTCAGCTGCCCAATCCAACAGCAGGCACATGCTTTCTGTGGTTTTCCTCTGCTGCTAACATACCTATAAAACCCCTTCGTGTTACCCTTCACCAAGGACCCAAAACACCACAGGTGAGAGTCCTGTTCTGTCTTCTATTCTACCTGTGGCATCAGATTATAGCTGTGGGATTTGGTCTTTTACATTTCAGCGGTTTGTGTGGAGACTGCACAGTTAGTGAGGGAGCAAGGCAGTCTGTTAAGGGTCTGCACTGCCAGGGACTAGATCCAGTGACCCGTGTGATCCCAACAGGTCCTTTCTTTTCACTTAGTACATCAAGCCACTGCACTTAAAGGTTATCTTTCTTCATAATGCAAAAATTATGGCATACTGTGTTGCAAAATTGTATGAAATTGTGGCACTAGTCTTCTCTAGGCCAGTCACAAATTAAAAGTGTAGATCAAAAAAAGGAATTGAATAGTTAGTCTAAGAAATGCACGAATTTGGTTCAGAAAAAAAAAAAAAAAAAAAAAAACAAGCGTTGCTCTTCAGCTTACCTCATTCTTTCAGTTGTTCTGTGTCATACTCCAGATAAACAAGTTCATTCCAAAACACACCCAACTGATTTTTTCTTTCTCAAGGGCATGAGTTGCAAACAAATGTATTTTTCCCTAGCACTATGCCATTTGCTTAATGATAATCAGTAAATATATTTTGTTTTTTTAATCAGGGCCATAACAAGCTGGGAAGTATTAGAAAAGGACAAGGTAGATAGAATGCATGGGAAGGTATCCTATTCACCAGCCCTATCTACATTGTATTCAGGAGGTAGAGCAGCCCTTTTTCCTCTGTGCCATCATGTGCTGATATTTTCTTTGACATCCTACTCAAGTGGGATAGATTGCTTAGGAGAGAATAGAGATGTTTAGTCCAAATTAGCAATCACCAGATGAAAGGAATTCACAGGGAGAAAAGAAAGACAGAATGACAAATTTTAATGTATCTGCTTTGTTGTTGTTGTTGTTTTGTTTTGTTTTGTTTTGTTTTTTGGAGGGGGGGGTTCTGTGTTTTCTATAAAGCACAGTCAATATGCTCACCCTGCTCCATTAACTTGACTTATCTATAGTAAAGTTAGCTGCTGCAGTCCTGTGGTGATGTGAGAATCTTTCAGAAACAGGAAAAAACAACTTAGTTGTGAACAAAATCTTGAAAATATGAACAGTAAATGGCTGAAAATTCAGAAGGTAAATTTAAAGAACCCAATTTCTTTCATAATATGATAGTCTTAAAGTAGTGTCATAACTCATGTAGACACCTGACATACATTTTGAAGCAGCTGGTACAGTAATAATACTCTGTGCCCCTAGTAATTCATCTTTCTGTAAAATATCTCTTTAATAGAGCAGCCTAGCTTCTTTTCTTGCAAAGAGGAGACCTACAGCCATGAGCTGCTAGTAATGTGAATGCAATACTTTTTAGTGTGCATGAGGAACATATAGAAAAAAGCTATGGCTGTTTCCTCTTGTTAACAATCTGCCACTGCCAGCCAGTTCTGCTTAATATCCACCATCATCTGTGCACAAGCTGGGAAGCAGTTTCATCATTTGTTCTTTTCCTTTGAAAGCACTGAACGAGTATCTAGCCCTCCTTATATATGTAAAGTAACTTGAGTGCTCAGGAATATGTTCATCTGTTAGCACAGCTCTTCCCAGTGGTCTTTTTGCAAGCAGATGACACTAAACATGCAACGGGTGCTTAGAAACTATCAAACAGAAGAAACAACCCTTGTTACAGTTTGTTACTTGGAGCGTCAGGTAATACCCAGAGTTTGAGGATGAAACTGCAAAGTCAGGCACTTATTCTGAATTTATTTCTTCGCTGTTGAGATATACATCCAGCTCCAGTACAGCAGCAAATGTCCCACTGTGACAATGAGCCTGTTTGTCTTTGTGTGGAGAGCATTTCTGACTTTAAGCAAGTTAAGCAATATACAGGCTTACACATTTAGACTTAGCTTCATATTTTGTCCTACAGGTTAGCTGCTTATCATGTCTTCCATCAGTGCTTTCTGCTATCAGTACCCAAACATCTGGATTAGGGATGTTTATGTAAGCTGACAATCAGATACTGGTATCTACAATAAGTAATTAAGCCCTAAATCACACAGGATTTTTCTGTCAGTTAAATTTCCTTATTACAGTTTCCCTAAAAGAAGGGTAATGTTGATAGGATATGGCTTATCTTTCACTGAAGTTTCTTCTCGGAGTCCCAAGACTTGCCTCTTTTTGCTGTCTGGATTGCGAGCCTGCATGACATGTCATTCCCACATTAGGGTTCACCGTTTTGAGTCTGTGGTTTTCATGTGCTAGTCAGTGCTCGTCAACACCACAATCAGTCAAAAATGGATTTATATGAATCGGCCAGTCATTAGTATTTTTTTTTCCCTATGCAGTTACTTTTTTCCATGCAGTTTACACAGTCAAAGAGAAGCGTGCTCTGTCAGTATGGCAATACGGCCTTCATTTAATTATGTGCCTTCACATGGGTAAAGAACCCTTGTGCAAGGGAGTAAGAGAGGCCGACAGTAAGGGATGAAGGAAGAATGCAGAGGGTTTCATGCTGTTCCGTTTTCTTTTCCTTTTTTCTTTTCTTTTGAAAGAAAATGAACGAGTGAAGAATCCCAAAACGAGAGAAAATTTGCAGTGACTGTTCTTTACAGAAAGTACACTGAATGTAAATATGAAGGTAAATCTAAACTTAATTAGTACCGGAGAGAATTTTAAATGATGGTGGATTTATTTATTGGTCTTTTTAATTGGTATTTTACCAAGCTGAGTGATTTCTGTTTGTTATTTTGTCTCTGAAGAAGGATGTATTTCTGCACATTACAGGCTAGCACAGCAGTGAAAGGTGGCTGGTGAGTGGTGGGTCAGTAACATAATTAAAGGTTCAATACCTTCTCTAAAACTGGAAGTTTCTGCTTCTGATGCCTGCATCTTCTGGGGAATATATGGTTTTCCATCATTTCCATTTTATGTGGTGGAATAGGAACCCTTGAGAATTCCAGAATATCTCTGTGCTTCTGATATTTTAAGTGACTTCTTTGTGAGCATGGATTTCATCATGGAAACAAAATTCCAGTTTAAATGTCATCTACAGCATAATTCAGACCCTCCCACTGATGCAGGACTTCAGCTGGAAGGTTGTTGCTGCGCTGTCACTATCCCATTTCTGCTTTTAAAAGCCAGTGCTTTCATGCTTTTCCCTGAGATTACTTTTAGGTTCCAGTCTACATTATTAAAGTTGTCCCTGCTGTATTCTTCCCTTGATATGGGATGAAGTTTTACTTTTTCTTTCTCTCTGAGGATTAGTATTCCCAAGAAGACTTTTCATATTAAAACTTCAGGGTTGCTTTGCAACATCAGCACCACCATGTGTTCCTCTGCAGTCAGTAGTCTGAAAGCTGTAAGTGGATACGGACCTCTCCCAGACCTTGTGGAAACCGTTTGGAGTGTAGGGTCATGAGAACCAGTTGCTTTAGCACATCTTTAGTAGATAAATTCATACACACTTGATTTATCCACGCTGATTTTTCTTGCCTACATCTGATTCTTGCATTTGATGTATCGTTTTCAAGTTTAGGAATGTACAAAGGTGATTTTACACACAGGCAAAGCATAAACAAGTGGCCATTTGCTTTTCTAGTCCTTGAAGGAAAGATTGTGTTATTTAGGTTTAAATAAATGAGCCAGATGTGTGCCTGTATCATTTGAGCTGCATTTTGCCCTTGGAATTCTTCAGCTAAAGGAGCACCATCAGCTGCTGTGTCAGGAAGGCTTCTTTAAAGAAAAATATTTCAGGTACTGTCACAGCCACTAAATTAAAACATAAATCACTTAACTATAACCAGCTGTTGCAAAAATAATAAAACTACCCACACAAACAGGTAAAGGAAAATGAATCTGAATGTGCGCAAAATGCAGTTGAAAGCTGAAACAAAAGGAAAGAAATGGAGATAAAGCAATCGCTGCTACTGTAACAGGATTCTGTGGTGTGACTGTAATAGCAGCAGCACGTGAGCATATGTATGTGGTGCAGAAGTGACAGTACATGACCTTGATTTATGCAGTTATCCCCAATTATCTTTCTGTCCTGTCGTTTGTGTCCCGTACTGCTCTTGGGAATGGTACTGGATGCTCCTTCTTTCTCTCTTTTTTGCAGCGTTTCCAGGAGTTGACTTTTCCCCTGCCAAAATACTGCCCTATTTGGGATCCCTAGAGGATGTATGCAAACAAATCTGACTGCTGTGAGTATTTTTGTGTTCGACACAGATTTTCCCAAGCAAGAGAAAAAGTGTGCCAACAGATGTGGTCCATGTGCTCAGCTTCCCCTGGGCCCGGCCAGGAGGCTGTGGGCATGCTGGAGGGGCACCAAGGAGAGTCCAAAGCGATGTCCCTGCCGCAGCCCCTCCGGTAGATTGCAGAGCCAGAACTTGCCCTGAGTGACAAGATGTTCCGAGCCTTTCTGGAAACCTGGGCCAAGCCATGAGGGCGAGTTAGGTGAGTTACCGCAGTAAGCAAGAAGTGATCCGTCTGGGAGCAGACAGTATTTCCATGTTTGATTTGTTGTTTTATTTTTTTTTATTTTATTTTATTATTTTTTTTTGAGGGGACAGAGAATTCTGGACATGTTCAGCTGGCTACAGGATGAGATACCCTTTGATTCCAAATCAGACTTAATGGTTTCTTGTGGAACAGCTTTCCATGTTCTGAGGTTTCTAAATGCGATAATGTCTGAAGCTCAGAGCCAAATGCAGAAGGTAGGAATTCTGTGATAGCAAAACGAAATCTGTTAACCCAGAATTCTGCTGTCTCAATAAAACCACAGAAGAATGTTCAAAATATTCAAAAGGGGGGAGTGGGGGAATCTTCCAGGTCTGTCCATGTGCTGCTCCCATCTCATGGCACAAGAGAAGTTTCTGGTTGTGAAATTATAGTCTCGTCGTTAGGCTCTTTCAGATGTCTTTGCATCGGCATTGCACAAGGGCTTGGACTCAAAGGGTAACACACTGACACAGGAAGGGACAGATCTGATGCAGGGATGGGCACCCAGCCACATGTCAAACACCATATTTTCTTGGCTGAGGTAGTGTTGTCTGTTACCATTGAACAAAGGCAGAGAAGTCTGAATCTCCTATATTTGAATTTCTTTGTCATCAACACAGTAAAAAGGAGAGATTAACATTTTATTCCACTGTCTTATCCTTCATATGCCACAAACTATAAATTATCTGCCTCTTTCCTTGCATACAGTCCCTTATAATTTCCTCCTGCCTGTCCACTTCCCTTTAGAACATCCTTCTGTATCACATATACCATCTATTTTTTCTTGGGGGGTCTTATTGATACAAATCTAACTAAATTTTAGAGCTGTAGTTCTCAGTACTGTTCTCATGTACTTGAAAGCTTATTGATTTTTCCCAGCTAGACTAGTGGGTGTCATAACATACGTCTGCCTATGAACCTTATTTTGGTCGTATCCTTGGATACATCAACAAAACTATTTTGTTATTTCTTCTGGCATAATTTATGGCTGCCAGCGTTATGCAAATATTCCAGCAATAGCTAGTAATGATATGGAGGCAGTTGTGTTGGCCTGTCAGCAATGTTCCTAAACTTCATCAGGGAAAAATAAATAGAAAAAGCTCGAGCAGTTGACGTACTGAAAGAGACTGCAACACAAATGTATGTTATCATTATGAAGTTGCCATGATGTCATCATTTGTTCTGGGTTGAATTCTTTTTTTATGTGTTCTTAAATCAGAGAATATCAGAGAAATAAATCAGGTTATTATTTTTGTCTGTTAGTAGAGTCCCAGAGCAGCACCTTAGTTTGCAGTTTCTTTGCAGTCCCATAGAGTGAATGATGCTGGACAGTATGGAAGCAAATACTCAAGTCTTGTAATGCGGTGCATAGAAGTGCTGGTGATGAGTGTAGGATTCAGTGGCATTCATTAATGTTGAGCTGTTAAATAAGATACTTGTGTGGAGGCAGTTGAGTTTCTGGCACCAGAAGCCATAGGAATGACAGATTCGAGTACCAAGGTGCTTAAAGAGCTGGCTGACGTCATTGTGAGACCTCTCTCAATTATTTTTCAACGGTCTTGGGAATCTGGAGAGGTCTCAGTGGACTGGAAGGTGGCAAATGTTGTGCCAATTTTCAAGAAGGGCGAGAAAGAAGACCCTAGGAATTACAGGCCTGTCAGTCTCACGTCAGTGCCTGGTAAAATTATGGAGAAGATTATCCTGGGAGTTATTGAAGCGCACCTGGGGGACAATGCAGTCATTGGTCCCGGCCAACATGGGTTCACGAGGGGTAGGTCCTGCCTAACAAATTTGATTTCTTTTTATGATAAGATCACCCATCTAGTCGATCAAGGGAAACCAGCTGATGTGATCTTTTTGGACTTCAGCAAAGCTTTTGATACAGTTTCTCATAGGATCCTGCTGGACAAAATGTCCAGCATACAGCTAGACAAAAACATCATACGATGGGTGAGCAATTGGCTGACGGGCAGGGCTCAAAGGGTTGTGGTAAATGGGGCCACATCAGGCTGGCGGATGGTCACTAGTGGGGTCCCTCAAGGCTCCATTTTAGGGCCAGTCCTCTTCAATGTTTTTATAAACGACTTGGATGTTGGACTAGAAGGAGTTTTGAGCAAATTTGCCGATGACACCAAACTGGGAGGAGTTGTAGACTCGGCTGAGGGTGGAAAGGCCTTGCAGAGAGATCTGGACAGATTGGAGAGCTGGGCAATCACCAACCGCATGAAGTTTAATAAGAGCAAGTGCCGCGTCCTGCACCTGGGACGGGGCAACCCTGGCTATACGTACAGACTGGGCAATGAGACGCTGGAGAGCAGCCCCGCAGAGAGGGATCTGGGGGTTGTGGTTGACAGCAAGTTGAATATGAGCCAGCAGTGTGCCCTGGCAGCCAGGAGGGCCAACCGTATCCTGGGGTGCATCAAGCACGGCATTGCTAGCCGGTCGAGGGAAGTGATTGTCCCGCTCTACTCTGCGCTGGTGCGGCCTCACCTTGAGTACTGTGTGCAGTTCTGGGCACCACAGTACAAAAAGGATGTAAAACTGCTGGAGAGTGTCCAGAGGAGGGTGATGAAGATGGTGAAGGGCCTAGAGGGGAAGATGTATGAGGAGCGGCTGAGGTCACTTGGCCTGTTCAGCCTGGAGAAGAGGAGGCTGAGGGGAGACCTCGTCGCAGTCTACAACTTCCTTGCGAGGGGGAGTGGAGGGCCAGGCACCGACCTATTCTCCTTAATCACCAGTGATAGAACCCACGGCAATGCTGTCAAGCTGAGGCAGGGGAGGTTTAGGTTGGACATCAGGAAGAGGTTCTTCACTGAGAGGGTGGTTGCACACTGGAACAGGCTCCCCAGTGAAGTAGTCACTGCACTAAGCCTGTCTGAATTTAAGAGGCGTTTGGACTGTGCACTTAGTCACATGGTCTAAAATTTTGGGTAGACCTGTGCAGTGCCAGGAGTTGGACTCGATGATCCTTATGGGTCCCTTCCAACTCGGGATATTCTATGAAATGCTATGTCAGTCTACAGCTGTTCAGCGCTGGCCTCTTTCTTCTCACTGACTGGGAGATGATGGTGGATATTGGGACAGCCAGCAACGCCTCTCCAGCAGGTAGTGGACATGTGCTGTATGTCTGCAGAACACAGCCATCCATGTGGTCCAGCTCCGTGATTGCTGCGTGGCTGCTGTGCCCTAGAAACATATTTCTTCTCTGATCTGTAACGTCCCTTGTGGGAGAGGCAGGGGGAAAGCAGGCACGCACCGTTCACCCTCCTGCTTCTCTGGCTCACATCAAACTGCTCCTGTGGCTCCCTCTGAGGGCACAGCCGTTTACCCAGAGTACAACACCGGCAGCGTACAGTCCAGAAGCCAGCCTTAGGCTCCTCCAGGAGCAGCTTTGTGCCTGCTGGCGGGCACAAGCGCTCCACGGCACGGGGCTGAGCATCTGAAACCTCCGCCAACGCGGCCAGGCCTGCTGCGGGGGGAAGCATGGCTCCGGCCTGCCGGCAGGTGAGGAAGCCAGCAGGCAGGTCAGCTGGGACACCAGCGCCACAGGCCAAGGATTGGTTCTGTGCGCGGCCCGGGTGCGCTCGCCAGCCTGAATCCTGTTGGTGTAGTGTTTTTTGCAGTGACGTGAAGCCGCAAAGGCCCGTGCGGCCGGTGAGGAGCAAGTGGTAACTTCTCCTTAAGCATCGCGGTGCAAAAACAAAAGCCTTATGGAAAAGTGGCAGCAGCTGGCCCTGAAGATTCACTTTTAACCCTCCCGCCACCTTTTGTACCTGGGATATTTGCTGCAAATTCAAAAGATGGGGCTTTTGTTTGTTTGTTTTTGGAAAAGATACAGTTATGCAATTTGTCTTTGTTTTGTTTCTTAATAAGCAGCACAGCACAGCCGGTGTTGGATGATTGGCTGCAATTAACCTGTGTGATGTTATTTGTGGTTCTTTTTGAGGAAGGACTGCTTTGTCTTCATCAACCCATGAGCCTTATTTTAGACAATGAAAAGCCCCATTTTAAAGTGTAAACGGGATTTTTAAAGGTAGTTACTCTTGTCCATGAACATGACAGGAATGTAAAGCGAATCCTTTGGTGTGTCAGAGAACTGTTACCATTACTAGGTAACTGAGCAGCACCTTAGTAAAGGCACCTCTGAGCACACCCAGCTCTCCATTGTATGCCAAACAAAAGAATCACAGAATGGCTGGGGTTGGAAGGGACCATAAAGATCACCTAGTGCAAGCCCCCTGCCATGGGCAGGGACACCTCCCACTAGACCAGGTGGCTCAGATAGGCATGAGATGCTTGGTACTTTAAAGTCTTACCCAGGATTGTGGCTAGGTAAGCTGTAAGAGAACCCACTCTTCTCTCTTAATACAGAACAGGAGCCCTTCTGGAAGGCATTTCTCAAGCCCCCCAGAAGAAGAGGTAAGAGTAGAAGTTTCTCCTGTAGGTATGTGCATCTGTTTGTCCTGGGCCATGTCTGGGGTTCCAAGGCATTTGTGCACTACAAGTTATTAATGAATTGTGTATCCTGAATTATGCTTGAGATAAGAATTGATCTTTCAAGGGATTTTTAATAGCCTTAAAATCTTTTACTTCAAAAAGCTGCAGGAGTAAAATAGTGCATAACTTAGAGGTATTAAAAGAAAAACAAAAGCAATTTTAATAGATAGATGATCTGTTGTGTCTGTTTTCTTAAAGTAGTTGCCCAGCCATTCCTTGCAGCCCAGCCAGGAAGAAGGCTGAATCATGCATTTCTTTGTCACCTCAGTTAACAGTACAGAGGAGGGTAAATTCCAAGAAAGTGATTCCATTCAGGCTAAAAGCATTATCCATGAACAATGCTTCAAAATCCGGGTGTTCTGAATTTTCTGAACATTTTTATCAAAGTTTTTGAGTAAAGCTATTAATGCTCTCAAAATATATATCTATGTATTCTGAAAGTTTTTAAGTTACAAACTAGCTTATTCATTTGCAAGTAACTTATCCAATGGACTGAAATTGAGTTCTAGTCAAAATATTATGTATCTAGTTATTTTCCTTTACACACATGTATTGTATCAGTGCTGTGACTTTTTTTCAAATGTACATTTTAAAGGTTTTTTTTTTTCTTAAATAATTTTACGTTTTATGAAATGTTTTATTTGTATATTGTTTAAAGATACTTAAATATATTGCATAAATGCATTTGATACATTTATTTACACATTTAGGAATAATGGATATTTTAAAATATTTATATTCAATACATAGTAAGCATTTTTTAATATGTTTAATATATTTTATTTATATTTTCAAAGTAATGTTCAAAATCAGTTTTTCATTTTCAAATGTTTTGACAAAGGCATTAACGGACAGGGCCTTAATAAGAAAGAAGTCATTACTAGAGTTCAGGGGTTTTGTGTGGTAAGGTTTTTAGAAAACACTACTTATAGATTTAACTCAACAAAGAGAAAAGCTATAAAAGAAATCTTGAATTTGCCAATTGGTTAATAAATTGCTAGAGCTAATTATTGAGAACCACTTTTGTGAAGAAATGTTAAACCTCACCCACAAAGTCACCAAGGTATCCCTCTCCCAGGCGTGGGAAGGGGCTGGGCTCTGGGGACCTGCACAGGGTCTCACCAGGCTGGAGCTGCTGCCTCGGTGCTGTAGGAAGCCCCTCCTCGCTCCACCAGCCTGGAGCTGCCCCAGGGACAAGCCCAGGGGCTTTTCCATCACTCGTTTTGGCACAGGTCACTGGGTTTGGGATGTGCTGGCCAAACAGGTAGGAGGGATGCTCGCGAGGAAGGTCAGCACCGAGTGTCCTGGGAGGGCCAAAGCATAGCTAGGGGGAAAGCAGGATTGCTGCTGGAAATGCTGAAGGGAGTATCAGCTCATATGTAGGACTACAGACCTCTGTCGGGTCGGAGCCCCCTTTGTTATAAGGCTGCAATGCAATTACATAGAAGTGGTAAGAAATAAAAACTATATCAACACCTTTCAGATCTCTAATGAGTGCTTTAACTGAGGAGACCATAAAACCTAACTCACTGTTGCATTGCAAGTACGATGCAATCCCTCTCCTGGAGAACACCTGCATACAAGAAGATTGTTTTAAAGCAATATAAATGGCTCTCCTGGCTAAAACCTCAGCATGGTTTCAGAAGGGAGCGGCCAGGAGGAAAGAATCACCTTCAAATTCAATAATCCCCATTTTAAAGTGCATCCTATTGCAATTTATTGCTGAGTAAAAGAGATACAGTTCTGACATTTAGATTCCACTGATGCTTCAAAATTAAATGCAATATATTATGTGAAAACATTTTCTATGAAGTATATTTTTATTTTTATAAGATAACTGACTCCAGATTTGAATATATTTAGCACTGACTGTAATTTTCACTTCTCTAGCAGAGGAATGCTAATCTACGGGTTATGTTGAAAAAATGCATAGAGTTGGGGATTTTAACTGAGATTTGGACTCTGTGAAGGCTTCTAGAAAGGGGTGCTTTGCCTGAAGAGCATCACATCAAAAGCTCTGCCCAGATTCTGTCATAGGCTTTTGGAAAGCCTAATCATTACACACATTTGTACTGACATTCAGTCTGATGCAAACCAGTTGTGTTTGTATTTGTGCCCCTACCTAATTCACCTTCTAGTGTACATCCTAAACGCCGCTTGAAAATATACACATGCATGAAAAGTCCCCAATTGAACTGACTGTGGTGGTTTTACCCTGCTGGGCAGCTGAACTCCACCACAACCGCTCTCTCACTCCCCCTCCTCAAAGGAAGAGGGGGAGAAAAAAAAAAACTCACGGGTTGAGATAAGGATAGTTTAATTAGAGAAGGGGAAGAAAAAAAAACAACAAATATA
>VXAA01006778.1:522628-534075 GCA_013399115.1 Anseranas semipalmata | reverse complement strand
TCCCCTCCCCACTTCTTGCCCACCCCCACCTACTGGTTTGGGGGGTCTGGAGAGAGTCCTGGTGCTGTGCCAGCACTGCTCGGCAGTAGCCAAAACAGTGGTGTGATACCAGCGCTGTTCTAGCTACAAGGGCTGCTGCAGGGAAAGTTAACTCTATCCCGGCCAGACCCAGTACACTGATCTCAAAGATAAAGTGGGGAAAATTCCAGAAAACTAGTATCAGAAACCCTGCCTAAGCCAAATTATGAGATCTGCTGGGGGTGGGCAAGCTGAAGGGGTCTTCTAGGAGCTAAACCTTAGACATGTACACGAACACAGCAGACATGGGGTGCTGGGAGCTGCGTGACTGAAAGTTGGACAACTCCATCTGATACAGAAACTTTCTGTCTCAAGTGAAGCCTACAGTGATTGTCAGTGCAGTCCAGAAAGCAACTCCTTGCCCCAGTCAAAATCATAGGTCTCAGCCCGGTCAGTGGCCCTATGCAAAAAGTACCCTTTTCCCTCCAACCCAACAACTATGAAGGGAGTAGGAGATAACTGCATCCTGCATCTGTGATGGGTGCCTGCCTTGTAGGTACCAAACTTCAGTGAAGCAGATTCCATCGAGCATGACAGGGGCTTTGCCTGTATCTGCTGTACGCTGAAGGCACAGATGCGTCCATGACTAGCTGTGTTTTGCCACAGTGATTATTGCTGACAATGTTTTTTCTCTCCAGCAGATGGCTCAGCCAGCCTGCAACCAGCCCCACCTCACCAGCCCCTGGCACTCTCACCCACAGGTGGATGTTATTGTGTCCTTTGTGCATTATTCTAGATCGGCTCCTTTGAAATCAGCCTGAGTTTTAGACTACGTGGAAAAGTAGTTTTACATACATCCAACCGAATATTCATCACTACCTTTAAAAAGCACAATTTCAAATTTGAAATGTTCCCAGCAATAGTAGCTCTGTATCAATAATGAATCAATATTATCACCTTGCAGCTGCAGAATTTGTTAAGAGATCATCCCAGGTCAGCAGTGCCTGGCAGATTTATTTTCTGTAGTAACCAAGACTGAAATGGAAAGCATCCAGATAATTCATCAATTCTGCTTTACAATATGACTGTCCTACTGTCTGCTTAATGCTGCTATAAGTTACTGGAAAGACCCACATTATATATTTCCCCTTTCAAACATCAATACCTGTACAAAAACAAATATTGTTCTAGATGGAAAGCTGTCATTCAGCAGCACTTGATTTCTGCTTGCTATTTGCTGCTTCCTGTAAAGCTAGACACATATTGAGGGAAGACTTACAACCACATGGTCTGTGGTTTACATTGTGTTGACTTTTCCCATCAGAAAAATCTGTACTGTTAGATAGCTTATTGGTTCCTAATTACAAAGTACTCCATTTCAATAGTTAATTATGCTTTCATATTTTTTTCCCCTGTGAGTATGCAAGCCTCCTTTTCCTAAACCTTATCAATTCAACCACTCATTTATTATGTGGATTTAACTCTGTTTAAAGGGAAGGATGCAGAGTGTTTTAAATTACACGTTGTTAAAGAGAAGATGAACTGGAATGGTGTGATATGCCGGCAAGCTGGTTCGCTGCCCTCGTGATTCTGGGCACCAGCATGGTCAGAGGCATGGACAGCAGAGGGGGCAGTGGGGCAGGAGAAGACTTGCAAAGTAAACTGGCCTGTGAGAAGTGAAATGGCAGCAACTGTTACCTGATTGACTGCTGTGTGGAGGAGTACAAGGCAGGAGACTGTGCTACACAGGACCCTTGCTGTTCAGCTCACATGCATGAGCTCCAGGAGCTCTGATTCTGAGCGTAGGCTGAGTATTCCCACAATGTCAGACATCTAGTTCCGGGCTTGGGTTTTGAGGCTTGCACACATGTATAAAGCTGCACACTGGCTCTATTTATGCAATATCCTAGCCATGTCCCAGGCACTGGAGTTGTAAATTACATCACATCAAGGCACAAGGGAGCATTAAAAAAAGCAGGATGGGTCCTGAGAAGTTTATATATTCATTTGTGTATTTCAGTCAAATATCTTGTGACCTGTAACATCACACTGGTATAAACACATTTCAGATTTCAGATCATGCATGTTTTGAGGCTAATGCTTCTAAAATGAGATGGTTTTTTTTCTTGCAAAACTTAGCCATCACCACAGAGTGTAGTCTGAACTGAGAACACCATGTTAATCTACTTATCATTTGCATAAATTTTCTACTTGCAAAATTGGGACTTTGGATTTGTTTCTGCACATTCTTGTAATACATTAGCCTTTGCTCTGGAATCTCACTAATCTGTCCATTGATCCCTGTTACGTATTGATGTTCATTTTGTGAATAGGAAGTATGAAAACAGTCTCTTGACATTCTTGTGTAATTTTCACTTGAAGAGTCATAAAAACCTAGTGGCAAACCAAATCTGTAAAATACACACTAACACCACAAAACTAAGATATAAAAGCCATTTATTCAAAAAAACGTGGTGGTGTCAAATCACATACACAAGCCAATATTGAGCTACAAACACAGACCAAACAGTTCTATAAACAGAAATTGGAGTGTTCATATACCATAGTACCTGAAAAAGACCGTTAATAAAAAGGAGTCCATAAGTATTTCATTTCATTTTTCCTATATGGCTCCTTGCTGAATGTCTTTGCCTAAGTTAGTGTACAATGAGCCAGAGGTAGAGTCCCAAGTAAAGCATCTAATGCCTCAGGGCTCCGTTAAAAACCTTTATTCTTCTAAACAAAAGGAAAGCCTAGCCTATAGTTTTCTGTATGACACTGAAGTAAAGCCTCTTTGCTTGAACAGTACGGCATTCCCAAGCGCATTTGGCATTAACCTAGACTGAGACTGTGCTTTCTTAAACCGTCTTAGCTCTCCTCCCCTTCAGACTCCGACTCTAGAAGAGAAGAAAGTAAAACATTTCATGTAGTTTGCACAAGGACAGTGATACAGTTCTATAAGAACAACAAAATATCCTTCCAAAATTCAAATGAAAATTTTCATCACACCTAGTACCTCCTAGGAAAGGTCAACAGATTAAACAGAGTAAACCAGAAAGAAACGTGCAGCTTCAGAAGATCTACACTGTTACACTCCTCTGGGTAGTTCTTAGTTTAGGGATCCTTTACTAGTTATCTGGTACTAGCAGCTGGACTTGATGGTCCGTGTGCATCCCTTCCAACTCGGGATGTTCTATGATTCTAGCTTGCTTTGAATTATTCTGGTCCTCATCTGCAGAGCCAACCAATGCATATCTGAGCTGAGTTTAATAAAGAATCAGCATCGTTTGCTCGCTCTTCTGATCTCTGTGAGTAGGCTGTACTGCACTATTATCCAGAAAGCACCCTTTTACCTATTTGCTCCGCAAATATCAGTCATTATCATCATACAGCCTATTACTCTACAGCGGGTATGAGATCAGTACAAACACGATTTTTTTATGATTTGTATAGTATAACATTGAAAGTAATTTAGAAGTAGGAACATGCACGGCATTCTTGTCACCTAAAGCTACTTTGCATCATACTGTATTTCTGTCTTTGTGTTCACCTGACAGGAAAGGGCTTGTTGATACAAATATAACGTTAGATCAGATTTCCAGAGCAAACATGATCTGCATATTCTAACAGCAACACTTTGTCTTCAATGGTACTGGACTTTGTAATTAAGGACATCTGGGAGAGGGGACACGCAGAAAAGGGTGAAAAAGAAAAACAGAAAGGCGTACAAGCAGAAGGTTAAAAAGGGGAAAAATGTTTAATTAGACCAAGATTGCTAGTCTACAGTGTGAAAGGAGCTACCATTTTTGTATTTATATATGTATATATGAATTACTACAAAGACTTACCTGCTCCTTAGCATTACTACGTTCCCACTAAGATTCTAACAGAATCGACATTAAATGGATGCAAATGTAGATTATATTTGGATACAAATGTAGATTACAATGGATACAAATGCAGATAACACTAATAATTATATCCCTATCTATTACATATGGATTGATCATCCCAACTGATGTGGACTTCCTTTTGGAAGGATGTGGACTTAGCAAAAATGATAACCTATTTGTTCAGTACAAAGAAAAACAAAAGTTATGAACCAAAGGAACCAGTTCCCCTCCCCAGCAACTGTTTTAACACAGCAAATACAGACCACATATCTTAGCCTTAGCATTCACATAGAAGCAATTTCAACTGCAGTGGCACAGGCACGCTTATGCTATGTTCATGTAGTCAGTACAGATGATAATAGAAGAAAAGGTATCAATACAGAAAACTGTTAGCTTGCACATGCTAACACCAAGGTACTTCACATTGTCATCAGTGCTAGCTACAGTGAAGGCAGCACAGGCACATCAGCGCGTGCTACACTTGCATTGTCTTTTGGCTATGTAGATGTACCCAAAGATTTTCTCCTTCCTGCAGAAGCTTTAAGAATATATCTACTGACAAGTGGTACCTGATGACTTAAGGAGTTCATAAGGACACCTTAAATTAAAAAGCAGCAAGTGTTGTTAGGCTTGGGCATGACTGTAAACAAACTGGAGCAGTCATGCTTGCTGTCTTCTATTCCAAGTCTGCAGACTGCATATGCCTTGTACAACTAAAACCTTTAAAAAAAAACACATCTGATTTGCCAAGAAACTGCCATATTTATTTAAATGAATCCATACCTTCTTCAGCATTTTGCAGCCACTCCACAAATTTCTTCATCTGGTCAAGAAAAACACTTTTGCCTTTAGCAACATGTGCTTCTTTATACCACTTGAGGATAGCTTCTTCACTCAGAACATCAGCTGAAATACAGATCAGTGTTTGTATAAAGTCAATGTACTTTTTAAAGGTTAGAAGATGGGGGAAGAAAGATAATGCATTTTTTTGTTGTTATTCTTGTTGTTTTTTAAAGGCAACATAAAATAAGTTAATATGATCACAATGGAACAAGTTTTGCATGACCTATATTAGGCTACAAGTACGGAATATCTGATGCATATTAAGGATTCCAGATGCAATGAAACATGTTAGGTTTAAAATAAAGTACCAAATACCGTGCTTCTGCAAAGGAAAGTTCCCTATTCATCTGCTTTAAATGCACCACATAAGATGGTTGGTTAAAAATCCGTCCACACATCTTAGAAGTTACCACAAGAAGAAATCCCATGCTTTTTCTTGCTGTTGGATCACAGAATTGGGCACAGTTCTAGAAATCTGAAGCGACAGACACCTTCTGATTGCACAGTTAAAAGAGAGCTAGTAGGGATTTTTTGACATTTTTTCCCTAAAAGTTTTATATTGCTTTTAGCTAATAAATTTTAAGACCACCATTCATTCAGACCACCCATTTTAAAGGGAACTGCTCAGATGCACAACACTGATATTTTTCTGTCAAGTATCAAGAACAAAATAACTGTCAGCAAGGGAATGCTGAGTAAAATTCGGAATAAAGAAATCCTAATAAACAGCAAGGACACTTATTGTTTCCAACAGATGCAAATTTAGGTCTAACAACAGACCTCTAGCCCCAGGAACAAAGCTTCTGTGATCCAGCCAAGCCAAATATCTCAGTAATTGATGGCTGTGGAGGCAAAATCTGGGATCCACAATGGCATTTTGGCAGTTATATAATGCAGGAGGAAAGAACAAAAATCAAACTGTATTTGTTCTATAAAAAGACTAAAGACAGCTCTCTGCATCTCGTTAAAATTTCCATTCTTCTTGTCTTTGAACACACCACCCTCCCTTGCTCTGCAAAATCAACACATTTATGTCGAGTGCTTTTCTGCTTCCTTGAACTCCTTGGTGGTGTCCCACCGATTTGGTATTCACTTGCTGAAGTGTGAACCCTGACCATCACCTTCTGCTGCAGCCTAAAGGTTATAGCAGATGTGGCAGTGAAGAGAAGGCGGCAAACTGAAATAAATGACACCAAAACCCCAAAGCATCTGATCAAATGAGACAGAGTAGACACATTTCACATATGCTGTTGAATAACAAACAGATGGAAGCAACCTGGGATACGTTTGAACTTAATCAAAACTATCCTAAGACATCCCATAGTAACTGAATACAAAATGTTTCCCTGAAAATTTGGAATTCAGCGAGTGCACGTGACTGTAAGCTACCTTGTTGCTCAGACACTTTTTCAAAATAAAACCTCTTCTGCAGTTTGCTGCAATTGACAGTAAGCTGAAAACACAGGGAAAGCAAGACTGCACTGGCTGTGTGTTGGTTTTCAGTGCACGTAAGTTGTGCTGAGAGAACTCTACAAGTGACAGAAAGCTGCATCTTTCTGAAATCCCGACACACCACAATGTATTTTTCCTCAAAAGTAAAAGAAACACTGGAGCTAAGAAAGAGGTTTCATTTTGCATTAAATACTCGCCAGTAGTCTTTAGCAGCATCTCAAAAGCATTACAGCATTTAACGATTCAGGATTTTCATTTAGCAAGCTTAAAATATATTTCACGTGGACTCTCGTGAAGCTGGAATTTCATCCTTGTATGTAAATCCTTTTCTTGATTTGCAGCCTATAAACTTGACGGGTTTGTTGCCAAAGAGGAAGGGGAAACTTACCTCTCTCCACCCCCAACCCCAAAGCTGGCAATAGCAGTACACAAGCTCACAACGTGCCTTGAAGATTAAACCATTCTCAAGCTGGGTGGATGAGGAATTTGCCTGCACATAACTCCATAGCAATAAGCCTCCTACACTTACCAGAGAAGAAAAATGCTTTCAACTACAAAAAGGACAACTGCAACTCTCCTTTCACTTCTGAGCAATATTATTTGAACTACATTCATGCCTCCAGTGCTCATAAGAGATGATATTCTCCTGTCAGCACAGAGATGCTCAATTTAACAATCAAGTAGGACAGGGTGTAGTTAATCATACCCCTAGGTTGCTTTGAAGCAACAGGAACACTGGGGGGAACGGAAGGAGGAAGGGAATGACTCATTTTATATATGTTAGTTATTTCTCATTAAACTTGATTATAGATATTTCAACTGCTGAAGCTGAACTCTGTGGTTTGTGGGCATGTGCACATCATTTTCACTGCAGTCCCAGGTGATGTCAGCCCGAGAGAGCCGGTTTTCCTGCAGGTGCAGCCACCTGCCACTCAAGCCACCCACTGCCAGAGCCTCCAGGGACATCTGTCTTGAAAGGGAGAAGTTGCAAAGCACAGACTCTGAAGAGCCCTGTGTCTTTACTGCAGGGTTAACTGGAATGTTACTTGAAGTTTAGGTCTGAGCTTTGTACTAAATCACCCAGTGTGAATGCACTTCTGCTGTCAACTCAAACTGCATAGCCATCGGTGCTAAAGACAAAAGGAGACGCTGTCAGCTGCCAACACAGTCAATCAATCTGCAAATTTCAGCTCAACTCTACTGCAGATAACTCAGCTGGGAGGACAGAGCCTTAAGGCAAGAGCTTTTTCAATACAAGGAATGTCACCCACAGTACAATTATGGTCTTTATGGTTTATTTTTTTCCTGGGAAAATTTTGCATCCGGTACCAAAAAAAGGTACTTGAAAATAATGAAGATCATTTAAAGATAATTGTATTCCGTCAAAAATAGAAAACCACCAAAACCTGCACGTCAAGTGGAACTTGATTCAGTTCTTGTAAGTGCAAGACTCCTACTGCTTGAGAAGACAGTCTGCATCTTTTGGTTACAAGACCTCCATGCTGCAGGAGAGTATCTCTGAGGCCTAACTGTGCTACAGTAGACTGGAATACTATTGCACATGCACACGTGATTTTTTTTTTTCCTCATTATTTTGTAAACACTGACTCAAGTTTTAATGCAAATAGTGTCAGGATTTCACACAGGACATTTCCAAGCGTGACACAAACTAAAAGGGAGGAGATTCTGGAAGTGAATGCAATATATAGCATGCAATCCAGTAACAGCAATGCTTATTTTAACTACAGTCACCAGACATGTTGCAACATGGAATGGACTAAAAAACAACATAAGTCTTACAGTGCATGCACAACCAGCAAAGAGGCTGGCAAACTTAGATGTCACTTGGGAAAACTCAGTCATTCTTATTCTGCAACTGTCCTTTAGATTGCTGGTCAAAATGCAGTTAGCAGCCACTTATTTTACGATTAAGTGTAGTTCTAGGCATTTTTAAAAGAATATCAAGGACTGGTGCTCTTCTACACAATTATATTTAGTAAGAATAGCAGATTATTTTTTAGGTAAAAAACAAAATAGAAAAATCCCATTGATTTTAGCTTGGTATTGGGGCATGCTTTGTAGATCAAATATCATCTATTTTTTCCTCATTAAACATGAAGGCTTTAGGTCTTACTGGCACAGAGCCTGGGCTATTCTGTGCAAGTGATTTACAACTTATCTGCACAGATTTCTGGTCCTGTAGCTGTGCTCTTTAAGCTTGGCTTAAACACTGATTACAGTTGCACTGGCTTTAAGTGGTAACCAGAGAAGCAATGTCATAGCCAGGGATTAGTACAGAACTGGCCAGCTTATCTTCCTTTATACTGTACCAAGAGCACAAAGATATAACAATGTCAACAAGCTTAACCAACTACAGAACTGCTTTTGTAGATTATACTAACTGGTAAAAAAAACTGCTGCCCCACAGAGGAAAACAGGACTTCAGCTTTCTTTGGGGAAAAGCGGATATTCCTCGTTGTTTAGAGATGGACAGATTTCAGAACAAGCGAAAATACCACAGGCTTTCAGGCCTTCTAGATGCTAACGAGCCCAACCATTCCAGTTAATATGTTCAGGTTTTCCCACGTAATTCCTAGGAAAGTAATCCAAGGGCTACTTTATGATGTAAAAATGGGAAGGATTTAAACGCAAGATGTTGGACTAAATTTGTCAAAGCATGTGTGATGATCACATCGCTGATGATCATCTTCATGCCCAGGAAACACTCCCTCACGATAAGTAATAAGCAATAAACTGTCCACATGCCTGCTGGTAAATAGCTGCACTTCTGACCGCCCATCCACAGATACTCCAGATGCCCATATTTGTCTCTAGGAAAAGTTCACTAGGTACCCAGAAACCTCTCCAGATCCTATGCAAGTTACAGCTGAAGCACAACAGAAAGGGGAACACGAGCATCTGCTGTTCTCTCACTGCCAACATAGCCAGTAATAGCTTCTGGGGGCTGTTTTCCTTGACTAATAGGAAACATAAGATACGCCGTCATCAGCAAAGAACCTATGATAAAGCATACGTCTCTAAAAGGACTGGATGGCTTGCTTCTAGTGGATAGGTATGAGCTGGGGAGGAAAGGGTGAGATGCACCAGCACTGAAATGAAGCAGAGGCAGGCAGCGCTCAGCCCCCATTTCAGGCTGGTATCTTCCTCTGGACAAACCAGAGTCTCGAGCAGCTAAAGTGTGACAATAAGAAAAATAGGAATGGAAGGACTAATGCTCCCAGAATCTTTCCTAGTTAATGAAGCAGCACACCCTCACGTAATGGACACAGTTTGACTCCAAAGCTGCCTTAAATGGATGGAGCTAACAACTTCCTTACTGTGTCCAGGCTCAGAGGGGTCTTCCTCCTACTGGCTGTAACGTCAGGCTTGCAATTGCTAGTAGGCAACAGTATGTCTGCCAAACAGGCAAACACAGCTTCAGCCTGGGAAGGAGGCAGGAAGGGCTGGCAGCTGTGCCACCACATGGCTGCATCATGTGATAGAGAAGCAGGCGCTCCGGCTGCCTGCCCAAGATACTCAAGACAAATACAGGCACATGCACTGTGAATACTGCACATACACTAGCTCCTAACAGTCTTCTAGGCATTATGGGAATCCTAAATGATGTTGTGACACCTGTAGTGCTTAGGCTAAAGTCTTCTCATCCTTCCTAACTAGCCTGCCCAAGTACATCTCCAGAGTCGGAACAAGGGCTTGTGGGGTGAGCAGAGTAGGGAACTGGATTTTTGCAGCACCTTAAGTTTAATATACCCATTAATGTTTTGTTTTGTTTTTAAATACTTTGGAATGTCAGGATTGTTCTGGCAGACTAATGCAGTAAAGAATTTACAAAAAACTTTGAAAGGAATCCTATACAAAACTACTTGTTTTAACCATCACTTATTGTCCAAGTGCACAGCTGTTACAATGCTCATTTGCCATGTGCAAAGTGGATTTTCTTTTCCAAAGAAAACTCAATACAGTGCTTGCTGCAGGCTGCAGTGTCAAGTTTTTCCTCAGTCATTAATCATCTCTACCAATTATAGAATTTGCGGGCAGAGGGACCACAAGGTGTACTGTTTTTTCATTTAATCATTGAGGCCACACTATATTGACACAAGGATGGAAATAAATCCATCTGATTCACTTGCTTCACCTTTTGAAGCCATGAAATTATTTTATCAATCTGGACTTGTTTGCCTTGAACATGCACCTGGACACAACAGGGTGAACAAAGATCAGTACTGGGCTTCTACTCCTGCTGATTTTTCTCCTTCAACTATTTATAGCAAGAATGTCAGAACAGACTGTTTGGCACCCACCCATCATGCACACTGGAAGACCATTAGTCTCTATGACAACCTGATCTGAATAAACTTGCTAAGAAGTCAACTTCACAATAAGAAAATAAATCCCTCAAACTATGACATCTGCAAGAAACTGTCAGGGAAAGGAAAATGGAAAAGAAAAAAAAAGTAAGAAAAACTTCATTCTGGCAGACAGGGAATAACACTGTACTGGGTCTGGCTGGGATGGAGTTAACTTTCCCTGCAGTGGCCCATATTAGTTCTGTGCTCTGCACTTGTAGCTAGAACAGCCCTGCTATCTCACCAATGTTCTGGTTATTGCTGAGCAGTGCTGGCACAGCATTGAGACTCTCTCCAAACCCCCCACAGCCACTAAGCTGGGGGTGGGCAAGAGGTGGGGAGGAGACATCGCCAGGGCAGCTGACCTAACCCTACCAAAGGGATATTCCATACCATATTGCCACATACGGCAATAAAAGCTGGGAGCAAACTGCTGCACAACAGCAGCTGGGAGAGAGGAGTGAGAAACAGCCCTGCAGGCACCAGGTCAGTGCAGAAGGAGGGCAGGAGGGGCTCCAGGCGCCGCAGCAGAAGTTCCCCTGCGGCCCGTGGAGAGGCCCATGGTGGAGCAGGCCGTCCCCCTGCAGCCCATGGGCACCACACGGAGCAGATCTCCACGCTGCAGCCATGGAGGAGCCCCCATGGAGCAGGTGGATGTGGCCTGAAGGAGGCTGCGGCCCATGGGAGCCCCCGCAGGAGCAGGCCCTGGGCCGGAGCTGCAGCCCGTGGAGAGGAGCCCCCGCAGGAGCAGGAGGCCTGGCGGGAGCTGCCGCCCGTGGGGGAGCCATGTTGGAGCAGTTTGGTCCTGAGGGATGGGCCCCGTGGTACGGACCCATATGGGAGCAGTTCTGGAAGAGCTGCAGCCTGTGGGAAG
>VXAA01006778.1:471584-522534 GCA_013399115.1 Anseranas semipalmata | reverse complement strand
GTGATCTCCCTGTCCTTGTCTCAACCCTTGAGCCTTTTCCATCGCATTTTCTCCCCCTTTTCCTTTGAGAAGGGGGAGTGAGAGAGCGGCTGTGGTGGAGTCCAGCTGCCCAGAAGGGTAAAACCACCATAAACACCCCCAAAAAAACACCCTGAAAAATCTTCCTGCCAAGAGTGTTTGCACTTTCAAGTTTTCTTAAAACTATGCTCTAATTTGGGTTTTAAAGCTGTCAGAAATTTATAGAAATTTCTTCGCAGACCTGGTTTTATACTAGGACAAAAATCCTCTCAGACTGTAGACACCGCTTAGATCCTGCTCATGCTTCTTGACTGTGGGATAAATGCAAAAGAGAAAGAAGGGCTTGGTTTGACTTGTCCTGCTGCCACATGCTCCTTTGAACTAACAAAGCATAAAATATTTCAGAGTTCAATTCCAACATAACCTTTGCATATGCAATTATCTAGAGAACATCCATCTCCTATTACATCATAGGTAAGCAGCTGGCATAGAGCGACTATGCCAGTGGAGAACTGTTTGTGAGTTCAAAATTAAGGTCTCCCTACAAAAAAACTACAGTCCAGCCCTGCCTGTAATAAATGCCCATAATGTGCTTAATAACTTAGTTCAACAAGGTCAAGTCAATGCCCCATCCAACGCCCATGCACAGTATATGACAGTGGAAATAAGACTTTTACCTTTATAAAAGAGTACCACTATCTTCTGAAAGGCTTTCATGAAGTGGATGTTGTCATAACAGTACTCCTGCACCTTCTGGAGAAGAATTAACTCTGACTGGCCTTGAGTGCTGAAGACAGCAAGCAGGGGAGCATATTGCTGAAAGGAAGATGGTAAAAAGCCAAACACATGTCAGTATAGTGAAAATAAAATAAACAAACAACTTTTTAATGTACGTGCCATGAATTTCATCCCTGAAAATGTTTTACTGAAACCTTAGATTTACTTGCCAATACATTTACCCAAATACGTACAATGCATGCATAAATATCCATGAGCGTTTGTAAGATGTGCTGCATGTTGTGGACTAAATTTCAGCACTTCTTTTAGATACTGAATTCTGTAAAATGAATTATAAAGTTCTCATCATGAAGTACTGCTGTTTGTATGTTTCACAAGCTACCATACTGTAGATTCAGGAATAATACTTTATTGATGTTTGTAACGTAGGACATCCAAGGATGAAGCACATGAAAATACACATCTCCATTTTCCCAGGGGTTTCAGAAGTCCCAGGAAATTGAATAAAATTCAATTACTCCAGTTTAACTGTGTTCAAGTGTCATTATTTTTTCTTATCATCACCATCAAAATATCATGACAGCCTTTGCTTTGGTAAACAGCACTGTTTTCAAAACATGGTACTAAGTGTTAAAGTTATTCTGATAAGACAGTTGCAGTACACTTCATTGTCTTTTCCTGGAGTTTATTAATATAATAAAAGACGAAGCAAAAACTATTTTGTTATGCAATTTCTCTTTTTTCAGATCTTAAAATTAAAAATTATGTTAATGGACCATATCTGGTTCACTCTTTCCTTAAAACATAGTGTTTATATCCATCTCTCTCTCCAATTTCCTTTCTTCTTAGCCTGTAATGAGTCCAGCTAAGACTCCAATCTTAAATTTAAGGCATTATTAAAAGCATTTTTCAGAGCTGAAGGGAAGACAAGTTACCCTTGATCTTCAGATCCCCTGGCCAAACATATGTTAATGTTACTATTTAAATTGCTCTTGCATTGATCAGTTCAGCCCTTTGTTTTCAATAACACTGTTTGGCATTTTTCAGCTAGAGCTGCAATGACTTGATGTAACGGTGTTATACCTGTGTGACTAAGGATCCCAGTCAACGTGGTCAGGTAACTAAACACCTAGAGCAGCACTGATGCACATATTCAAAAATATGCTTTAGGACATCTTTAAAAGGGGCTAAGTCCCGAGGATTTTACTCAATGTGATCCACAGAAAAAATATTAAAACACATGAAAAAATTGAAAAAAATCTGAAAGGTTGCTCCAGAACATCTTTTGCAAAATAATTATCAGCTATTAAAGAGAGAGCAAGAAATCATACAGTAACTAATAAGAGTAGCTAGGCAGGCAGACAGTATAATCACTTCTGGAGGAAACTGTCTTACAAAGTAACTATGAAAAAAAGACTACAACATTGCTAACACCAGAGGTTGAGTTTTCCACTTCAGGCAGGTATACACACATTTTCAGAAACAATTTACTGTTTTTAATCCATAAAACTCATGGAGACTTTGGATAGCAAGATTCAAAATAATTATCAGCTCGGCTCTTTAAACATCCAGCTGTTATCTTGTTAAGTTGTAGAGAGGCAGGGCAATACACACTGCAGTTTATGTCTATTTAGTAGCATCAGCAGAACCTAATCCCATTCACGGGTCTGTGACATGCAGCTACCTCTAAGTGTTAAGTGATTTATTAAAAAAATCCTAACTTCTCAGTTTAGAAATAAGAGATCTTCATATTGCCACAGCTGACTGACTCCCTTCACATTCCTCTCTCACTAAATAACCGGTACAGACTTACAACTGTAAGTTTCAGAAGTGTCTAAATGATTAAAGAACCATAAAATTAGACTCCTCTCATTGTTGGCTAAGTGAAGCTGCATTATTTTCCATTTGCCCCACGTTATGTTGCAACAGGTCAGCAGCTCCAGTGTCACAAAGCTGACACCACAGCCTTGTTTGTAGTGTGAACTGCCTAGAGGATTCTCCCCACCCTCGAGGAGGGGGCCAAACTGGAGGTGGCCTAGGGGTCAAGGCCTAGTGTAGTGGTGAGGTTACTGGAAGGATGAGGAGCTTACCCTGTAAGATTCAGGGTTTAACAGCTTTCCCCGTTTCCTCCTCAGTTCAGCTCTTGCCAGTCCTGCCGTACGGATGGCACACATGACATCCACGTGTTGACTGCACTGCCTGCATATGCTGGATCATGGCTGCCCACCATTTCCCGCTGGGAAGCTGAGAAATCCACCCATCCAGTACAACTTAAGAACTGTAAACTAGATTAATGTTCTGTGCCTTGATATTTCTTTTCAGGGGTCCCTTGTACACAGCTTACTAAAAGGAATCTAATGACTTCAAGAGACAAGTACCTAGATGCCAACGCTATGAGAACTGTGCCTTATGAGAGTTATCTGTTGGTACAGCCATGCAAGAATAAATCACATCACCTGGCATGTTCCACTTCAAGTATGGATTTATATGCACACTGACTCACACCAGCAGAAACCAACTCCACGATTGTTTCAGGGAACGTCAACATACATGGAGGGCACAGGAACTGCGCTGTGTGTCGTGCTAACACAGTTAATTTGATTTCTGGAGCTGGCTCACAGATTTGGTCAGCTTATAGCCCGAAGAGGGGAATCCAAGACCCACATGAAACAAGCACTGTTTATTTTTCAACAATGAAATGTAAAGAAGCAGCAGCTAGTAAAATCTACACTTCTATTTCTAGCGCTTCTGTTGAACTCCTACCTATAAGTATAAATAGTAAACACCCCATACCAATTTATCATCTGATTTTAGACTGTGGACGTAGATATAAAGTTGCATATCTTATGTAGGTAAGTTGCTTTACCTAACTAAGTGGTGTTACATACATAGCTACGGCTTGGTAAGACTTGTAGGACTAAGCATCCAGTCAACAATATTTGTACAAAGCCAGCTATGTTTCTCTTCCCAACGTTCAAATATTCCAGGAAGTGTTTGTTAATTTGCCCTGCAGTACTAGACAATAAGACTCAATGGATACTCTGTTGCAACTCAAATAAAGAGATATGATCAATCATTGCATCAAAAGAACAAGAAAAACAAATGTCCTTCCTCCTTCTGGAAACTCTCTCATCTTTCTACTGTTATTTGGGTCACTGTAGCTGCAGAAGACTTCAAGGCATTAAATTTTACCATCAAAGACTACACAAGATCCCAAGTGACTGTGTTTCTAGGATGACTGATGTTGCTCTTGGGAAACTAAATTCAGATGAAAGGACAGTCATAGTAGGAGCTAAATCGACGTGCGAACTTCAAGAATGGAGAGGCATCAATACAAAGAGGAAAGAAACTCTCATCAAGATCTATTTTATCATAAAAAAATGAAATAAGGTACTGATTGCTTCCGTCTTAGGGCAAATCTTTGCAGTCCTGGCTGTGATGGAGTGTTTCTTGCTCATGGTTTACTAGCTTAAAAGGACTAATTTTGCTGAAGAGCCTCTCTTTCCGTGTTGTCAGTTCAAGTGTCTTGCACTGCACAATTCTTTCAGATTTGATTGAGGAATGCTAACCATAGCAATGGCTGAAAAACATCTGCATTGTTTTTTGTTTTTGTTTTTGTTTTTCCCTGAGGTCATTAGAGCTTTTGTACCAATATGTAACTGTGACACCGCAACCTCTCATCACTTAGCAAACTACGGCCTGGCTTTCTATGCATTTAGTTCTCTTACCCATAAGCAGAGCATTTGGGCTGCAAAGTAACCACACTACACAGTGCAGAGGCTCTCAAATCAGCTCCTGTCTTATTAGCTGAGTAGTAACTATCCAGCTCCCGCAGTCGACATCCGCAACAAACATTTCACAGGTTCTGAGCTCAGTAGTCCTGCAAGGATCTAACCAGCTCTGTGCAAAGCCAGCACAGGTGCTGCCTCACCATGCTCCCAAAACTTCTTTGCTTCTGGCAAAGACAATTCCAGCAGGCTTACTAGTCAGGTCTGAACAGACCCAAGTCTCAGCATTTGTTTAGCACTGTGCCCCAGGCAAGGAGCCTCTCCGCATGCTGAGAAAGCGTAATGCAGAGGCACTCAAGCTACAACCACCTCAGTTTGCCCTGGTTTTCTGCACTGCACACCTCAGGGGATAGTACAGCATTCAATAACCTGAACTACCTCATTTTTGCATTATTGTGACTAAAGGAGAAGGGATAACACACAAGACACTCCAATGCTTGGTGTCATTGATAGCCCTTAAGACTACATCTCCTGGATTTAAACAAATAAAAACTTGGCAGTTGTAGAATGTGTTCTGTTATTTCACAGCAAACCCTTCCCCCCTTCACCCATGCACACACCTTTAGATGTTTGAGGGCTTGCTCTGCAACCAGCTCTTCTTTCTTGTTCCATTCCACAGCATTCATGACACAGGTCCACAGGAGACCGATCACTGCTGGCTCTGGCAGCTCATTTCTTTTCATTTCCTCTTTTACATAAAGCACTACCTGGAGCATGAAATAAAATGCTGTCTTCAGCAACATTTCCAATCAGCCAGTAACAACTCTGCCTTATTAAGTATTTGCAGCCATTTACAAATATCACCGCAGTATAGAAATCACAAGAAACAAATTTAGAACAAGAATAAAAATGAAGCATTTAGCATGTTTTTATTTAGCAACATTACTATTACTTGACTACAAGTTTTCTCCTTGCCATCCAAACTAACAGTTAACGCAGGTACACGAACTACATCCTCATCAAGCATAACTGAACATAAAAACGTAATCAATTGCACTTGTAAATTCATAGGGTGTTTCGTTCTTTTGGCCTTCTGAAAACACAGAGCGAATTGATCAATAAATTAAAATAATAAAAGAAAAACAGAGGAAACCTTTGAGGTGTTCGTATCTGTTCCTCTCTGCTTACTCTTTATTTACATCTTTTACTACGATTATATAAACAGAAGTTGTAACACACTCTTTACCTCCTTAATTGGGCATTCCTGAGAGAGACGTTCTTGTAGCTCTTTTTGAAGTTCTTTACGAGTCCCCAGGGACTGCTGAACTCTAAGGAAATCTGAGAGCTCTTTTAGACCTGCTTCAGTAAAATACTTGGCAAAATGATCCACATTCTGCCTATTGGCTGGAAACAGTTCCTAAAAAGACAGGAAAGCTCTCTGTTACATAAATAATAAACGCAGACTCTTGACAAAATGTAAGGAAAAATTTTTAAGAATGAACATTGGGAATCACCTGCTACTGCACCTGTTACTGCTTGTATTAACACTGGAAAAGTCAACACTTCATTCAACTTGTTGTTTCATTATAGCAGAGGGAAGAAATGATAGTCAGTTATACAAAAAGCCTAACACCCTTTCTACACATACCAAGGGCACACAGTAAGGGCACGTACTTACGAAAAGCCATGAGCTCCCAACTGTGCTCAAAACAGTTGAGCATTTTCAAAGTTCCAAGAGTCTTGTAGGGAAAGTACAAAGCAATAGATGGTAAAGCCATTGTATGCTGAGCACATTTACCGTGCCCTCCCAGCGCTTCCACACATTTACCTCAGCAATACATAACTGGTACTAATATATAATTGTATATAACACTGGTACATACCCTGGCCTAAATATTGCTACTCTGCTAAGCAATGAGTACCACTAATGTATCACTTAACAAAAATCACAACATCCATAATGTACACTGTTAACACTAACTCATGGAGGCAGTTCTAATTCAAAGAAACTGTAAATCTATGATTTATCAAAGTCCAGCTACTTAGAAAAATTAAAATATTTCTTAAAAATTGCTGCAGCATATGCCACATCTTGTATAAGGCATAATCAAGGATTCAGTGGTATTTGCTTACAATGCAACTCTTGTGGAATGGACAGCACTTTTTCTTCCCCCCAAAGAGAACAGAGACCCTCGATCTATTTGTTTACTGAAAAGCAGATTAAGAACTTTCCTCAAGCCATCTACACCAGGCAACAGCATCTGATACTTGATAGTTCTTTAATATAGCAGCATAATGAGAGCCAACAGCTGAAAGCTTTAGTCAGTAAAGTTTGAAATAGAAATAAGACACAGTTGGCTTTTTTCCCCTCTACTAGTGTAATTAGCCCATTTCCCAGCTTTGTGGCAAATGATTTATGGACTCTTAAAATCAAGCACAAACTGAAGAGATGAAGGGGTGTGGGAGGCTGCTTTGCTTTTGAAAGATTCTTGCTTAATCATAAATTGAGGTAGAAACAGGAAATACTGATGAAATTCTCTAGGCAGTGCTACACAGGATGTAGCACATCTGATCGGATTATCACAACAATCTTTCTGAAGATTAAAAAAACTATTGATCTTCAGAAATACACTGGTAGGGAAAGGCACATGATGTTGTTCCATATTCATATACACTCTAAACACCTCAGGCCATTGCTGCAAACCAAGAACACAGGCTTTGAGCCAAAATAAGTTTTGAGGCTGAAAATTTTCCCTGCATTGCTACTACTAGTTCTGCTGTCATCACTGCAGGACCAGTTATGCTACCCAGATGGCTACTGTTGTGAAAAAGTAGCTTACTCTGCTGTCTCTATACTATTCAAACATTGTCACTTGGGAAACCTATATGCTGATCGTTTGTGATTACACAAACTCTTTATACTTTCTTACAAAAGTAAAACTTATTAAAAATAAAAATAAAAGCCTTCATGCACAACTGCTGGTGGTGTGTGTTCTGTTAGCAGTGGTTAGAAATAAACATTTAATTAATTCCCAACCCTGACATATACAGCCTTTCAGAAGGCATTTAGCTACAGTAAAAATAGAGACAGAATGTAGAAATGTGATGTTTAAGGTTCCCGAACCTGTATCAATGCTACACAGCCACAACAATATTGCTGAGATTCAAAATATTTAAAAAATGCTAAGGGAGTCTGAGGGGGAGTTAACATGCTTACAGCAAACTACCACCTGCATTTTATTTCCTTCTTTTCCTCAAGGAGAGAGAAAGATTATTGAAAATACATTGTACTTACTAGCAATCTTTTATCAAGGTTGGCTTTTCTTAAAGCAGAGGTAACAGAATTGGCATCTTTCTCTGCCATCCATGCTTTAAAAAGTTTTACAGCAAAAGAGGCTGCAATCCCTGTTTGAGAAAATACACAAAACATGTTTCAGCAATTTTCAACATGAATTAGAGAATGGTTACAAGAATTTAATGTGGAATGAAAATACTTTATGACAACAGGACCGAACATGTGGAGCTGAAGTGCACTTTTTTTCTTTAACAAAATATTAACTTTCTGAAGTATGCTACACTGTTTGAAAATCCTTTCATTCTGTTTTACTTATCTACATTTAACTGTTCAAAGATTTTGCTTGCAATTATTTTTCCTGCCTCCCCAATTTACAGACCAAATCTAATACAAAAGGAAAAATGTGTTAAATCAGCTAGGAAATGGAGGCACAAAATAACAAAGGACAGTCAGGAATAAGAATTGGAGGGAAAAAAAAAAAGGTATTATCAAAGGGCTTTTTGAAGTCCTGGATAGGGTTAAATAACTTTACAACTTCAAGGTAACCAACTGTACCCCATCCTCCTAGGAGGTGTTAAGTAGTTGGTAGGACCAGGCACAAATACTATTTTAAGGAGAAAAATTCCTTCAAGTCACAACTTAGTACTTTCTACATTAAATTGAAAAGAACTCTGTTTCCACCACCTGTAGCTTTCCCACAGGAGGTACGAAGCCATGAGCTCCACACCTCCTGTTTCCCTCCAATGTGTGTTCCTCGAGCAGCACCACCACAGCTCTGCTCCAGCTTCTTGGCTGCAAGCAGCCAGCTGAAAGTGAGCTGCAATGTCTCGGAGCTGGAGACAAAGCTCTTCCTTGCTGAAGTGGTCCCCGGTAGGCCAGTTATGCTTCTCCATACTATGTTCATGTCAACATTTACAGTACTATTGAGGGTGGTGATAATGAGGGTGGTGACAGTGTTTAACCGTGTACAGCCAGACATTACAATTTTCTGTTTTGCCTCCAAACAGTCCTGAAACTCTAACAGCTACATGGTTCCTTCTGATGGGAAGTAGCTTAGTTATTGGTAGCCACTTAATTGATATCCATTCTTTTTATTTCTAGGATACATTGACTAAATGAGTCACCAAACAAAAATGGAAGAGATTATTCCTCCGGCAGCATCAACTTCATTAACATTCATTACAAGTCTTGACTGTTATGACAGTTTCACCAGCCTTATTTCAAGAGCTTAGTTGTGAGACACGATCCTCTGAGAAGGACTGTATGTAACTACGGATGCGCAATACCATGAAAGAGAGGCCTCAAAATACCACTTTGGGCTTGTTTTACATATTATGCATCAGGTTCCCAATGAAATCAGCACTATGCGGTGATCGTAAATGCCATGAGCTGACAAGTCAAGAATTGACAAAGCCTGTTCAACTAACATGGGACCTCGGAATAATGTCCGCCTGTAATTCTGAACCTGCAAACACCATTCAGCCTACCTGAAATGTGCATATGCATTCCAGAGCTGTGGCTGAACTTGATAAAGAAGTCAGAAGCATTTATAGCTAGAAATCATTATCCACAGCCCATATGTTCCGTACAACACTTGAATAGCTGTGACAATATAACCCATTCATATCAGAGGGCAGGGTAGTGCAAACAAAATTTGTCCACTGCAGCATCTCTATAACCTCTTAGCAAGCAGTGCCGGGTAGCACACCTGTCGGACTTTGGCTTGTAACAAATCTTTTATTAGATGTCAGCGAGATCCACACTGCAGCTTGTTAGGTCACAGGCTACTTCCTTATGAAAGAAAGCATGGAATAGCAAAAAGGCTGACCAGTTGCAAAAAAAAAAAGCATGCCAGCAACAGAAAAGCACTCCTTCTCAGACCACTGGAATAGCAACCCAAAATTGAATGGAACTGTATTTGTCACCAAATACTGTTCCCACACTTATGTCCTAAATCCTTTCTCAAGTTTTATCTTAAAACAAGACGAGTTTTAAGCCAGTAACCAGTATCAGAGGGAGGTTGTTCCAAGGCTTCACTACCCTCATATGTTTTTAAACTTACTTCTAATTTACAGTCCAAATTTATCATTGGTCAGCTCCTGTACTCTATTCATGTGCTGCAACTGTCTTTTACTTTAAAATAGCTCGTCTTTTTCTGTTTCTTCCCCTATCAACCCTATTGGCAGAAAGCAACTTCAGCCATTCATTTTACTGATTATCCCCATTATCTGTTCTTTGCATTTGCATTAGTTTTTCAACATGGGTAACAACAAGGATACACTTCACCCTGATGAGGTTTCACCAGCGCCATCATCTGTGTCTGTCTCTGCTAGAAATATGTCAGACATCCCCAAAACACATTTTTTCCCATTTATATGTCACACTAAAAGTAATGACAACACTGAAAAGGGGTAATCCGAAAATGAATTAGTTATTTGCCCTCAAATTTGAGGGATCATCCATCAGTACAAGCTACCCTTACTGTTCTTTTAGCCAATCCTTTCTTTGCCCATGTTACAATTCCCATCTTTATCCAACAACTCTATCAGTTCAACTAATTGTTTCATCATGTATTTTACATAAGTTTATCTTCACTTGCCTCCAGCAATTTTTTAAAAATTTTCTGTAAATCAAAGAAAGGCTTTTTTTAATATATCGGCTATATTCTTATATAATCTACCTGCTTTAAGCCTTGATCCTTTTTCTGTTTCATTTACCTTTGCATCTCTAATCATTCTTCCATAAAACATCTATTCCAGAATGAATTGAACAACCTTTTCCTCAAATGGTGACATGGGTACATTTTGTGTGTGTATACATATATATATACACACACAAGTGTGTACACACACACACCAAAAACCAAAACTATCAGTAAGGTCCCAACAAAAATTTACTGCTCCCAGAAACATAAGTTCATAATACAAATGGAATTTGTGCTACCACTTGTACATAACAACTGCACACTTCAAATGTTAAATTTAAAATATAACAAGTTAGTTTTAAAAATTTGAGTTTTCAGATGCCTCTTGTGTTGCCATAACTATGAACAGAATTTGATTTAAAAACATTGCAGTCCATCACCCTAAGACTTGGATTAGTACTTTTGTTTGAATTTTCTCCTACTTTAATTCTGATCCTGAAAGCTGTGGGTGATGACAGAGCAAAACTGCAGCTGTGGCTTTTCTTTCTGCAGCATTTAGAAAACAAATGCTTGCTGCAAACACTAATGTGCAGTTAAAATACGTTTCTTTTTTTTCCAATAAATGAAAGTTAGAATACATTTTAGCTAATACATAGCTCTTAAAAAAAAAGATTTCATGAAAGCTGTGCAACATTGACAGTGCATTTGTAATTACTGCAGGTAGTCAGTAACTGGCAGAGAAAGATATTGTTAGGCAAACATCTGGAAAAACAACATTCCAAGGTAGATAGCTATAAATGAATAATAAAAACCCTCAAAAAAAAACCAAAACAAAAAAAAAACCCACCCTCCACAAAACAAAATACAATAAAACCCTTGTCACAAAAAAGCATTAATGCCCCAAGACTGAAAGAACAGTTACCCATCATATGGTAAAGATGAGTCTATGGGAGAAACGTATCAAACACTCATCATTACTTGGTATGAAGGGAAAATTAAGGGCTTGATTTTTTTTTCCTTCTACAGTGTCCACTTGGCCTGTATGTGCTCTCTGTCCCACTTCACATTCACATGCACAAGATATTGGCAACACTTGTCAAAACAGTAGTAGGCATGTCTCAGGAACAGATGTTATACTTCACGCTTGTATAGTAACACAATAAGCCAGACATACTACATTTTTGCACACGTGTAACCGTATAACATCAAAAAAAACCTAAATGCTTTGATTTTTTTTGTTGTTGTTTTTAATTTTGTTGTTATTCTCCTACTTTTGACTACCTTCTTGTTAGATTTCAGAAAGTATGTTGGCCTTTGCTGTCTGTATATGCTTCTGCTTTAAAATCCTGCTTTCTGTTGAACAGTTGTCACAGGCTTCCAGCATACAAGATATGTTGCAATAAAATACATCTCCTATTAAAGCTAATATAAGGAAAAAGGTCATTTAGAAAGTTACCTTCTTTGACTATATTGTCAGTGAAGAGGCTTGTTAAAATTGTAGCAGGAAGAGTCCCATTGGCTAACAGGATCCCAGAAAGCATTGCCAACTTCGTCTGTTCTGTTTCAGAGAAGGCTTTAAGAAACAGCAGGAGCTGCAGGTCAGACAGGAAAAAACACATACATTTGAGCCATAGGCAACGATAACAGGTAGAGACGAATATTAATGGACAGTTTAATTTCTCATTTCTCAGCAAGTCCTGCTGTAATCAATAGCACTCATGTCAAAATCTGTCCAGAAGCATGGCAGTGCCATTTCACTGATTGGTTACAATTTCACTTTCCATAAGGATACAAGCACGTGGAATACTGCCTTACTCAGAGAGACAAGGTCTGTCGTCTTCTTCAAAAAAAGTATACACGTGTTAAAATAAAAATGCTCATTAAAGGCTTAACACCCACGGAAATTAATGGGAACTATTGAGGAACACAGACTTGCTGATTTCAACAGGCTGACAGGAGCCTGCCCATTCACATCGCCAGATTTTGGACTCAGCCCCACACAGTTGCTGTTCCTTTTCTAGCTAACAAAAACTAGTTCTCTTGCAAACAGTAATAGGATGAGCAAGTTCCCGGTTTTCCTTTTGAGGAAGGGAACACAGCACAATTATTCCAGATTTTCTACTGGCTAAAGTAAGAATTTTCAAGTTCAGACATTCTTGATAGAGCTGACAAAGGAAAGATAGGACCAAAAGCTGCTTTAAGACCTTGCCAGTCCTACTACTAATTACAACAGCTTGAGGAAAAAATACAAATTTCACTCTGTCTCAAGTGTTAGAAGATCTGAACTAAATATTTACCTTTTAAAGTCTAATTTTAAAAGTCTAATTTTTGAGTCTATTTTAAATATCTTAATTTCATACATTAGAAGGAACAACTTGGAAAGTGTATTGAAGTCTATTATAGTTTTTTTTCCTTTCTATCATGAAAAAGGTTGTGCAAAGTAAGATTTTCTCAATAGCCTTATCATTAGCAATAGTGGTTTCTTAACATGTTGTTAGCAATCACAATATGGGTGATGGGAAAGAGGAAGCTAGACAGCAAAGGACAGCTTCATTTGTAGCAAAAAGCTGCTGACTCCTCCAGAAGCTAGTATACAAATTTACCACCACCACAACATATAGGAGGGGAAAAAGAAAGAAAGACAGAAGGAAAACAAACAAAAAAAGACCGCAGACATCCATTTCTGGACTTAAAGAGGAATTTTCATTTCCATTTCCTGCTACCAGCACTTTATTCGGCTACCTCCTGTTGTCATCACACCTTTTCTCCTTCTCCAAATGAGCACCAGATGCAATCAAAGCAGAGTGGCTCATTCTGATGGAAAACTTGCACCCTGCTTCCAGCTTAAGTGTATTTCTTAATTAGCAATACCTACACATACAAAGGGACAGAACATCAGATATATCCCTGTACTTGTTTGTTACCATGGACAGTGGGAGCTCTTTTCCAAGAATATCCAAGAAGCTTATCATTAGCTATAAAGATTTCTAAGTGCAATGATATTTTAAAAATCCAGATAACAAATGAATTTATTAAAAGACACGCAATGTTTTATGAATATCTCTGCTCTGTATCAGCGAACAAAACCAAAAAAAGCTCTCTTCATTCATACGGTAGTACTTATATAACATCAGCTTTAAATTACAGCTTACACAAGCCCGAATGATTCAGCCACAGACATATCATTGGGCTTTTCAGTGGGCTCCAGCCAAATGATTGCAACATGCAGTTTTAGCTAAAAGAAAAAATATGAAATTATAAAATCTCAGGGTGTAATTTTATTTCAACAAACTGTGACTCAACTAAAAATGTATGAAAATTTGGGATGCAGATGAATGCAATTATTATTTCTAAATACGTAGATGAGAAACAAGTGTTAGGCTGTCTTTCCAAATGTAGCAGCTGGTATATACAATGGAGCAGGTAAAATAACTCCAGTGCTACCTTTAATGGAAAGCTAAAATCATTTTTACGGAAGTTCAATATAAACCTAGTATAAAGCATGACTGGAAGCTTAGGGATTTCAGGTTCTCTTTACACAAGCTTTAATCAACAATATTGTACCAAAAGGAAGTTTGCATGGGGGAAAAAAAAAAAAAAAAAAAAAAGAATTAGACCTTTTGCTCTTTACTGCAAGTACTGAGACCAAGATTGTTAATAAAGAGGAAACAGCTTTACATTTTTGTGTAGTCTACTTAAAGCTCATTGCTTCTGCTCCCATACAAGCAACAGATAAGGATTTTGATTAGAAAGTACTTTAACGCCATAGACTAGATTTTGACTTATTTCTGAGGCCTAACCTGCACTGGGTTTTGTCAGTAACGAGTAGACCACAAACAGTTATACCCATTCATGTCAGATTTGAGTCATGAAAGCAACGGCGCCAGTAAATCCAGCTGCAAAGTGAGAGTTACGCATCCCAAAGTGCAAAAGGATCCTAACAGAAGGATCCAAACACACCCTAGTTCTGAGAAATCTGTAATTGTTCAAATGTTTTGGAAGGTCTGAAAACATGTATCGATGAAGTTCACAGTCTCCTCTTCTTCCCTTTTCGTTGAAACATGCTTCTTGCAAGTCTCTTAGAATGAGTCTGAATTATGATGTTCTTCAGCTGTACCCCACAGCAGTATCTTTTGAGCAGGAACCGGGTCATCTATATGTCCCTCACTGCTTAAAGTACTGCTGGTGCTAGTAGCATAATTTGTTTTACTATTTTCAAAAAGCAGCTCTAATAAACTAATACGTGCCATTTTCTGCTGTTCAAGGATATTGTTCTATACTTTTAACTAATTCAGGGGGAGACAGGGTGATGAGAAGAATCAGAACCTTTAATTAACCCCCCTTAGAAACCATCAAAAAGAACACAATGTTCAGTTCTATGCTGTTGTTTCAGATTTTTATTGCTGATTGCTTTAAGAGCTCTTCTTTTACCATCACTATTACAGACCTCTGCAGGGAAGTCACAAAATGTCCAAGTTATTTCAGAACAGTACCAAACCACCCACAAAAAGTTCCAAGCTGATTCTTCCCACTGTTATACAAGCACTGCTATTACTGCTTTTGTTACAGATACAGACTGATTCTAGGTGTAATATGCACAACTCTGGCCCACAATGTTATATTTCTAGCATGTAAGAACTCCCACCTATTCTAGTGGGAGTTCAGAACACCTAATAAGCACAAGACCAGACCTAATGTGCTGTTCTGTGCTATTTTTGTCTTTTACAAAAAAGTCTTTTAGTCACAAGTTCTAGGTATAAAAGATATACCCAAGTAAAGACATGCATGTAACACAAAAAACAGTGTTTCTACTCTTCTAGTGCAATCTGGAGATCTTAATAGTGAAAATTAAGGAATTCTATCCACACAGGGAATGAGGTATCTTTATATCTTCACTATCTGAAGAGGTCTGTTGCTTTTGTATTTGATAGTTTGTTACAGCTGTAGACAGTACTGAATTGCCACCAGTGGGAAGGGAGCTAACATAACAGTAGATACCTGATGACTGACTTTTAGCTTTTATTTAGCTGACTTAAAGCATCTATATTTACTCCACATTTGGTCTCAGTGTTAGCCTCCTCATATTTCTTAATTCCCAATTGTTTTTTTTTTTTCATTAGGAAAATAGTAACACAAAGAACAAACCTCATAACATCTCCCAGTACTTCATATATGCCGTGTGACTCAATAATAGTTACCAGTGTTAAAACCAAAAATATACTTATCTGTATCACAATTTTCATAATAACAGAAACCATACAGAATTGTACTTCAACAGGCAAACACACTATACAGACAGCTAATAACACTGCACACTTCATCTACTGACCTGAGCAGAAATACATAAGAAAGATGAACACGAATTTGGAACTGAGAACTCTACTTAATTATTGCAAAACATTGTCACAAGTATATGCAGGAACACTGGACAGTACTCGTATGAACTTAAGCTGACCATATTAAAGACCAGCAGGTGAGCAATGCACTTAAACATCTTTACCTTCTGTTGAAATTGCTTGCACAAGATAATTGAGATGTAAAAATTCAGATGTACAGTTTTCTTATGTCATTAGCAGAAAGAATAATTCACAATTTTGAGGGAAGAGAGTTAACAAAAAAAACAGTTGAAAGCTAGAAGCTTTTCAACAAAAGGGAAAGGTGCTGGGAAATAACAATGCCCTAAAGATAAAATTATGAACTAGAAGACATAATGCAAATACTTATATGAATACTGCCATCTATGACAAAACTCTCTTGAAAGAGAAGTCCCACTGACACCATCTGCTTCTTTACAGTGAAAGTGCTGGTATTGCCTTGAGTTTTTTTTAGTGCGACTTCTGTGAGAAGAGCTAATTTTCCCCCAGGTGCTCTAACTGGCTAATGAATCTGCCAGAAAAAACACTTCCACTGCTGGGAAAGTGACCAGTGAAACAACGTCCAGGAGTCACTCTCTTGCTTTCCTAAGCACTGCCAAGCTGCAGTAACCTTTGAACTACTGAACCTTGCAGAAACACCTTCTAGAAACACGAAGGCATCTACCATATGACCCTCTTTAAAGGCAGCTACTCTCATACACATTACTGCACACATTGATTAAATAGGTAAAAATCCAGTAGCATTGTTAGAAGACAGACACTTGAAGTATGGGTTCACAAAAACAGGGGGAGGAAGAAAAGCTGAAGGCAACTACAAATAGTGCTCAAGCGTTTTAAGGCAACACAAGTGCACGTACAATACAGAAGTCCAAATCTGGACCACAACCTTCCTAGTTTTTAATTCTGCAGTATGGGGTATTAGAGGACCTTCCCCACTCCCTCCTCAGCACTGGCAAATAAACTGCATTTACTGAGGAAGGGAATGCATCTGGCTTCCATGCCAAAAGTCCAGGTCCTCAGGAGCCACATCAGGATTTGCTCAAGAGCACAGAGCTAAGGGTGGCAATGGTAGGGCAGGCAGAAAAAACTGATCTCCAACCTAGGACCAGTGTGCAAACCTACTCCTGTGATTTGTCATACAAGATGTAATCTAATGCTGAAAACCATGCAAAAAGTACGTACATAAAATTCAAATTTGTAGTCTGAAAGCTGAGCAAGCCCACTCTGAGTGCCATGCTGCCATTGCCAGCCTAATTGCCATCCAGTAGCTTTAAATGAGATTTCAGGACTCCAGCCAAACTGTACCTCAAATTACTGCTTTGTCTCAAGCTAGCATATGGGTAATCTTCAGATTAGAGGCATTTGTTCCTCATCTGAAGAGTCAAAGTATTATATATCGACCATGGTCTCAACTTGTCACTACTGCGCAAAGCGAATTCTCAGAAACTTAAAGGATTCAAAACCAAGCAAGTTACAGGAGAGAGAGGAGGCGGTTTGAATTGACATGGCATTTGCTTAATGTGCTGAACACTCTCTAAAACTTGAATGCTATGAGTCAGCGTTTCTCATGTCAATGATTATAGTAATTAAGAGCAAGAACATCAGATCTGTGTGGGGAGAGAGGTAAATTTAGGTCTTTAGAATGATGTATTGAGCAATCAGAATCAGTTAATAGGCATTCTGGCCACAAGTGCAAAAATAATTTCCAATATGAGCAAGAATGTATAATAAGAGCCTTCATTCATTCAGCCACAGGAGATGGTGGTGAGGCATCACACTCCACACTTATCCTCAGTTGACCCCTGCAGCAGTCTTTCTGATGTTCAGATGATACGAAAATACACTTTTCCTGTTAACAAACATGACATTTAGTCACAGGACAGGTTTTGCCAATATCAGCAGGCTTGTTAACTTACAGCACAGCGCAGAGTTTATCATTTATTCAGGCCATTAAAAAAAAAAAAAAAGAAGTGTTTACATCTGTTACTAGGATCTCAAAATAAATACATATTTCTCCTTTCAAAAATTTCTACCCATGTTTCTCCTGTTTCCTCAGAATTCAATACCACAAAACAGTATCCACATCTACTGGAAACTAACAGGCAAATCCTGAGAACCCTACCAGAGCGGACATGACTTTTCTTGCACATATCTCTGTAGTCTCAAATACTAAAGCTTCTGGTTAGGACTCATTCTACAACACGGGAGCAATTTAGTACTCATACATCAAGTGCTATTTTCCACAGCACATTTACCTTTATTCTATGTGGAAAAAAACAAACAAACAAAAAAACAAACCACAAAAAACACAGAAACCTGTTCTATTAGCAGGACAGTAAACCTTTCTCTCATTAAGAACTATGCCCCAAAACACATAGAAATCCTGTATAGAAAAGCCTAGAATAAGAAGGTGAGTTTGGTCGAAGCAACCAAAGGAAGCATTAATTCAGAACTACTCGAGATCAAGTGCTACCAGCAGCATTCCCACAGAGCTAAAGTTGTAGACTAAAGCTGCCACCCCTGCCAACTGTAGATTTCATCCTCTTTTCCAGGAGAGCTAAATAAAATACACAACAGAGCAGCATTTACATATACAATTATATTAGGCATAGGATAAAAAACAAACAAACAAAAAAAAAACTCAAGGAGACTGCCACCAACATTACCTTTTTGATTTCATCTTCAAATGCTTTCTCCAGATATTTGTATCTCCTGATAAGTTTATTGAAGACCTAAAGACAAACATAGGTTAACTTAAAAAAAACGTAAAAATTTTAGCCATCTTCTTTTACAAAAAGGGCAAAGAGAAATAAGACTGGCACTACCGAATCCAAAAAGAATGTCCATGGCTAAACTATGATGAGACTATTTTTTCAATCTCTCCACAACAGGAAAGAAAAAGTAGGAAGCACAGGTGGCTTCTTAAACACTAATGTTCTGCTATCTGGTTTTCCATTAGACATTAATAAAGACATTGTTTCCAGGAAACAAGCAGCCAGCAGCCCAAGATTTCTGCCATCATCTGTTGCGCTGTCCATTTAATGACTTACTATGAAAGTAACAAAACATCCTTCTCCATGAGTTTGTTCAAAACTGGAAAACATGAATTCTGCCGCTCTTGATTTACAGAGCAATGTTTGAATCGGAGAATTTACTACAGTTTGAGAGTTTTCATCTTCTTCCTACTTCTCAAAATTTTATTCCCTTTCTCCTTTACACCCCATCCATAGGTCAAAAGCAGGGGAAAGGGGCAGCAGGAAGAGGTTAACAACTACAGGAAATTCGCACTCTGCCCCCTGCCTTTGATAACGCAGCTCTGTGGGCAACTGTCAGGTGTAAATCAATGGCCCGAGGCAGTCAAGCAGCTCTGCTGGTCATCTTCACCATAGGCAGGATCTTTACTGAAACCACTAACGAATGCTTACAGTAAGACTCACTTCTGCCAGGGAAAGAGGAAGAACATTTTACTAAGCTTTTACAACAAGGATGTTCTTGGAAATGCTTGATCTCTAGTTTTTACTATTTGTTCCCCATCTTGTAGCCACAGATTATGAAAGCAGAAGCAGCACAGGTGCAGGCTGCATTCAGATGGAAGAAGTGAGAGATAAGAAATTAAATAAACAAATAACTGCTCTCGCTACTGAGCAAAGGGCACAAAACGTGTGACTCACTGTCACAGGCAAGAAGATTTATATGGGGAGAAAATGACATTATTGTCAGGCTGGATGGGGGAGGTGAAGGGCGAAATGAAGTTTAAAAAAGTTTCAGTTCATTTTTCAGAGAATGTAAAACACACTCAAACATCCTAAATGGTAGTATTTTGGCTCTGAACAAGTGAAACTGAAATACAGTATCAAGTTGTGGCCATGCTGAGAGGCAAAGACAGGCAGAAGTGTGTCTATTAAGATTGAAAGGCTTTTGAATCTTTGTTTCCATGACTGGAAACACAAAAAGCAGCCACAGTACTGGTTCACTGGGAGTCAGATTAAGAAATTACCTAAAAGATAAGGAAGCTATAAGCAGTATTTTAACCTAATTCCACTTTTTCATACTACAATAAGAGCTCTATTTCCAATTACACACGAAAACTGGCAAGGTATATAAAAAGATGCATCTCTTCAGGCATTAACTACAAAATGTTGACTTAATTTGGTGGCTTTTGGTTTGAAATGCAGAAAATACATTGAAAATTCTAGTGCTTCACATCCTGAAACCTTCTTTTCTGTTTTGCAACAGGCAACATTTTATTTGAAAGTTAAATTTGTCCTTGGAGGATTGGTACTGCCAATTTTTATTAACAAACAGTTAAAATATTAAAATTCAAGTAGACAGAATCAATGCTTTTATTAATAAAACAGAGACGTTCCTACAGCAGAATCCCCTGTTTTTAAAAGATGATAAAGCTGATACAAAAGGACATAATTATTTCCTTTCTAGAAATTAGTATATTTCACTTCTCCAGATTATCAAGGAGGAATTTTTTAAAGGAGGTTTGTGTTATTTAGCAAACATTATTACTGATACAGATTTTGAACCCAGAATCCTCTAAATCAACTATGCAGCTGTTCGGCAGCTTGTCACCCTCAATACTTTAGCAGGGACAGTGGCTTTTATGTTTTTACTTAGTCTCCAACATCCCAGTAATAATCAGTTAAGATAAATGTTACTTAATTAACAATATATTTTTGACATACATGAGTTTTAATGATACTGCATTTTTTATGTAATCCTACAATGTATTCAGAATTGCATAGTGGCTTAGAACTCACAATACAACTCTCACTATATTTTCTTATGCAATTATTATCTTCTGTTAAGGAGTTATGCAACATTAGCTTCTCTTCAATAATGTCTCAACAAGGTTTCATTGCTTATTTGTGTTAATTTCCCATAGACCTATTTGTGCAAGCCATATTATTCCTGTGAAAAAAATTGTACAGCATGTACGTAGAAGAAATGAAAGCTCTCTGAGAGCTTTTCTTCAATATGTGCCTGATTCCTTACTAGTTATACAACTGAAGGTTGGAGGTTTGAGCTTTATATTTTTGTCATTCATACTTCATGTGTTTCTAAAAATACGTTTATGCAAATCTTTAAAGCTGCATATAGAAAAGGCCAACAAAAATAATAAGGATGGTGTCTAAAAATATACTGAACCCAAGCATAGGCTGAAAAAAGTAAGACGGCTTTCTGTAAAAGAAAGGTTTGCCAGCTGTGATCACATAATCCTAGGCATCTTATTTTGTTACCTAAAGTTCATTGGTTAGGGCAGCTTACTGGTTAACTTTTTTTCAATTACCCTGCAACTAGCCAATTGCAGACTAGGCAGTCTGCAGATGTTCCACTATAATCCTTTTTGATTCATAAATGGACAACAATAATCAACCAGCCCTTTATTATCCTGACCTGAGCATAGTTTCGGATGGCATCATGATCTTCTTCTGCAAAAAATACACAGTGGTTGGTCATCTTGGTCTTGTCATTGTCATCTATGCGTGTGCCTCCAGGAGCTAAAAGCAAAAAACAAACAAACTAAAAATCAGTGTTCTATAATTATAGGATTTAATAAGTCTTATACTAGTACTACTGAGCTAGAAGTTGGCAGTGAAAACCGGCAGTGGAGAGAAAAAGAGTAGAGGGGGAAACTGACACAAGCGTTATGAAGCTGTAGAGGCACCTGACAGAAAGGACAGCTGGCTGATACGCTGCATCCGATATCACAGACCTCAAAGGACAGAAACTCAGGTCACACTAAGGAATCTCAGCTGCTTTTGGGAGCACTGAGTGGGATCAAGTATGGGTTGGAGCATAATTCCTGCGCTTATTTTAACTACTACTTTAAACACCACAATAATGTAAATCATTTCCAAAGATAAAAGTTATTAGCACTCTGTTACTAATTTGAGGACTTGGAACATCCTCCTAACCCCATGTAAACATTCAAAACACTGCCACAAAAGACTTCTGGCTTATTTTGTTCAGAGGATTTTTCTAGAACTTCCACTCACTTTTGTTTCCTGCATTACCTTAAGACAAAAATATCTTTTCTTCTTACCAAAGAGCAGGAAGGGGGAATCAAACAAACATGACCAGTAAAAAGAGCCAACTTATTCAAAATACAGAGGAAGGCAAAACGTCTTTTCTCCAGTTCTGCCACTAATACCTGGCAGAAACTCCCCATAAACATCCACAAAGCACTCCTCATTATCCTTCAGTTATTTCAGATAGCATGTGTTGCAAGGTCTATGAAGAAAGCTTTCAACAGCTAATAACTTGGAGTGCTGTATGACATCTTTTCAGGCTAATAAATTCCCGTGTCCCCTCGTTAGTGTCTCTCATTTTGTTTGCTGTTGCATTTGTACACTGCTTCAGCTCTGACTGAAGGCTTCTCAGAGCAGTACCCATTTTTTGTTGTATTTGCAGAATGCCTCACATGGTCAAGTCCCTAGGTAATATGGCACTACAAGCAATGAAATATTCTACGATACTAGATCCAGAAAGTATCTAGGTAAGTGCAATTGTAATACAGCTTATAATTTCCACTGTGTAAATGGAGACAGCATCTTAAAAGAAGCAAGGCTAACCCTCAAAATTCTGCACTGGGTACACTGCAACTTACCTAGCATGCTGCCAGCTACCAAAATATCGAAGAGTGTGTCAGCATAGCGGCGATAATCAAGCCTTGAACCTGTTGCATCCAGAAACTTGGCTATAGCTTCCAGGTCACTCCCAGCTTCATTGAGGCCTTGGACAATAGTATCCCTGAAGACTGTGGGTTCAAATTTCTCTTTTTCATCTGGAACAGACAGGAAGGAGAAGAAAAAGGAGAGGTAGACAGTTTTAAAATCCTGTATCAGCCAGCAATTCAATGACCATAGCACCCAAATATATTCTTCCTATTCTGGTCAATGCACTGTACAAAAGTCTGTTCAGTTGGTTTTTATTGCCTCTGGAAATTTTGCTGTGTTTACTTTTGCTTCTCTCTTCTCCTCATCCCCCCAGAATACCAAGACACATGCAAACAAACAGGGATAAATACATAAAAGGGGGGACAAGCAAATATTGAAATTGCTTTCAAATTTCATACTCTTCTCTTCTGAACATATTATCAAATGTGCATACCATTATGCATTTTTAAATCTGATAGCAGAATAAAGGATACGTCAGTTTTGTGTATATAATCTCACTGTAGGAATACTCAATTTTTCACTTGTTAATATTTTTCTTTAAATAATTACGGTTGCATATCTAAAATGTTTTCAAAGAGATGAGCCTTCAGGAAAAGAGATCAAGGTATTCATAAAAATAGCTCTTCTGTAAACATGTAGTACTCTGCAACATGGTGTAACCAAAAATTTATCTTTCATTCACAGACCTAAACAGCACTAAGAACACAGAAATGCAGCGCTAACACCTTATTTTCTACTGCTGTCCCTGGTTGAACTCAATTAAGGCACAGTCTGACCCCCAGACAAACACATCCCTATGCCAAGGCCATTAGTCATAACAGATGCAGTCACAAACTCCAGATAAATCTAGGTAGGTTTTACACAAATTCTGCTGCTTTTTCTTGCAGACTGTTAATAACTTATAACATACACCTGAAGCTTCGGAGCAAAGCAAGTCCTGGCTTTACACAAGGGCACATGTGAAATGCTTGTTACCATCAAAATAACTTTGAACTTCACAAACACAACTGGGAACAGTTCTGTGACACTCAAAAAACAAAACCAAAAACCCAAAAAAACAATGAACCCACTTTGTTACCACTTGCTAACACAAATGTTGATAAAAATTCTTAAAAAAAAAAATCTGCACATACTGCATCCTGAAGACAAATCCAGAGATTTTAGTTACTAAGACAAATGAGAATTGGTAAAATTCCTGTCTAAACACGCACTAGTGTAGTCCGAAACATGCCAGCTGCAGCTGTGGCAGGCTTCTGGGGACAAGAGGTTCTCGGCATTACACATCCTCTGGCTGCAGGTTTCCTTCTTCTGTGACTCGCACTACAGAAAAAGAGGTGCTACCCCAAACACAAGCCAAAAGCAACTCCAAAAGACCTTGGATTCTGATTGCCTTTCTTCCTCCTGCCACAACAGCCTTCAGGTAATTAAGTAACTTAAGCACAATGCCTACTTTTATCAGCTTTAACACTTACAGTACTGAAACATTTACAACTCTTCTTGTTCCCCTGCATGCACTTGCAGTTCACTCGTTCTATCATCTCCAGCACATCACTTGGACTTTCTCCCCCTCCTTCAACACATCCCTTCCTCCTTAACGGATCACATCTGGAGCCATCATCTAATTTCCAACAAACCCATCCTGCTATGCCTAGCTTTTAGCGGCTTGTTGACACTATTTCCTACCTCCAAGTGGCCTGGGGCCCCATCCTCCAAAAAGAAGAGCTGAGGCTTACTCAACTCCATGGGACACCCACACGCCTGTTCCTAACCCCAGCTGAAGCCATGCACACCATCACAGTACCAACCTAGCTGCTTTCCTAGCACGCTCTCATCATCCAATAAACCACTCAGTAAGCCCTCCACTGGACTGCAAGTGAATTCTTCCCTGGTTTTTACCTCACCCCAGACCTTGGAGATATTCAGGGCTCCCAGCTGTGTTATTGTTTCCTCCAGCTGCGATGCAGATCTGTAGTCTGCCATTTGAGTTACCGTCTCACATGACTGCGGTGGTAGCTATGCCCATGGTGGACAAACCACAGAAGGTCTACTAGGGAAACAGAAGGACATGTCTTTGCTCTGGGAAAATGCCTACAGAAAAACACTACTGGAATCCCATCTGAGCTATCGCACTGGTTACCAAATACTCAGTTGCAGCTCTCTTCTAACTTGAAGTACTAAAGCAACCCGAAAGCAGCAACAAACCAACCAACCCACAAACAAACAAGCTTTTTACTTAAGTGTAAGTAATTGAGCATGTGTACTTCAGGCAGTTTTATCTGTGCACAAGAAACACAGCTCCACCCATAAATAAGTATCTGAGAACAGTTATTCTCTTACAGGATACTATGTAATTATTTACATGGTTAAAAAAAAAAGTGCTTGATACCTCAGTAACCAGAAAGATGACAGAGTTCTGTCTTAAAAGTAAAAATAAATAAATAAATAAATAAATCTTTATTTACTTTTTCAACTGTATTTTGTCTAAAATTCAAGATGTTCATGTTTAAATTTAAAGGTGTTGTATGCTTGGTATCATGGGTATACAGCCCTCAGTACAAACACAAACACCACGATTAATATTTCTTAGCTATTTTAAACAGATTCTTCTCCTGCCCCAGAAGTCTTCCTCTCATTTGCAGCACCCTACTGTTTTCTTGTTTATCATAATCTAAAAACTTATACAGGAAGAGGTGGTGAACTCACTGCATGAAAAATGATTTATAATTTTATTGAAACATTTTCCTACCAAGCTAATGGATTGAAGAGAAATATGCTGATGTAGTACAACAGGGTGAGTAAGAAGCCATCAGCAAGAAGTGGTGACAGTATGTTGAGCTGTCAAGTACATAATTACTGAACAAGCACAGTTTCAATCACAGGCTAGCAGAGGCAGGTGTAGCTTGCAGATGTGATGCACACAATTTCCGAAGCAGCAGCGCTACACACAGCTTTTCATTTTCATCATGTTCCCGGATCCTTATTTCCTTTGTTTTGCTTGTAAGGAAATCACAAGGTACATTTGTACCTCCCTCCTTAAGAATCGATCTCATCTTTTCAAGAGAAGGTCCACAACTATATTTCTGAGGAAGAAAAATGAGCCGTGTTGTTTGGCACCTCTTCTGACTTCACATTAATATAAAGGTGTTAATACTGACATTACCAGATAATTTTCTCCATGAAAGAAGGTAAATATGCACTGTTTTGCTTAGCTTCTTTTTAAGCTGCCATTACCTTTTTGCACCAGTTTGTCAGCTGGTATTAACTGCGCTATCTAAGCCACAGGGACAAACCTGAGTCCCAGGCATTGCCTGTCAGCTTACTGTAAACAATATACACCATTTGTCCCCATTAATACTTCAGGACACTTGTCCTCTAGGCATCTGCCAACTGCCTGGATACACACATTTTCCTTACTGCTTCCTGGCACTTTTGTTACTCCCACTCCCTCCTCTTCCATTTCAGCCCATGCTAACAAGACGACGTGAATTTGCATGCATGCAGGTACAGTGTGGTCAACACAATCCATTTCCAAAGTGCTGTACCTGCACTTTAAGCACAAAACCCGGCCAGATGCCAGCTACTGCTGACTCTCATCAAAAATGCAGTATTCAACAGGTATAGAGATTATACTTGGAACTAACCAAACTATTTTCTTCACTCAGATTGCCAAAAACCTGCTATGGAACTGTGATCTGCCTCCTTGCCTTGGAGGTTCTTCCCTTTACAACATCAGTTTTCTTCCTTCCAATCTTTTAAAGTGATTTTAATGCCTGCCACTATATACACTGGAGACAAGGTTTATACCTTTTATTAGGTCAACTGATAGAACTGGTAGGAGTGGGATTTGCAAGCTCCTCCTTCAGATCATTGTTCTCTTTTAAAAATATTTGTCACTAAAAACGTTAGAACTTCAAACGAAAAAACAACAACGTCTTCTTCCTTTTTTTGCTTTCTGAAAGCTCAGAAATTGGTCACATTTGGAGATTAGTTGCAGCTAGCTGATCAGTGACAGAATTCATCTGGACAAGTGTTTTTATTAGATGCCTGACTGCCGTGTCACACCTCGCCGTTTCCTCAGATGGCAGTGCTACTGAGAGCTGCAGGAGGGGCAAAACAGTATCCTGAGACACAAGGCAACTGGCAAGAAGCACCATCTCTCACTCAACCAGCTCCCTCCAGCACCTGTGTATTTCAGACCCTCCTAACGGTCTGCCTGTTGCATACAACCGAGTAGTCTCTGAAGACTGAAATGCGGTGGTCAAACCACGCTCACTGCACTCAGTCGCATCTGGGTACAATTTAATGACTCCCTGACATACTGGAGGTCAGGATAAAAACAACTAATGGTATCTTCTAGTCTAAGTCCAAGACATAGCAGTCTGTGACACTGCTGTGATACAAAATGGAAATGTATACACACACAGCCAGGAATAAACATGCTAGAAGCCATTTCTCCTCCTCAAGCCCTCTGCCTTTAGAAAGAAAACAGCTATCTATAATTTTTTCAAAGCAGGAGCCTCAAATATTAAGGCAACCAGGATCTCATCATTTTTGAAGAGTTGTTTACACTTTAGACACGAAGTGTTTGCATGTTAAGAATTCTATATTAAAGGCGTTTAATATCCCAAGTTCTATTAAGTAATCTCCTAAAATAAAACGAAAAACAAACAACCCCCCCGACCTTCCAACCCCTGCTCCAAGTCTTTTCTTTTTTCCATGTAGGCAACCAGTATCTAGTGCCACTTCTAATCACTGTAACTGAAATTTAATAGATATGCACAGAATTACAAATACAAACTCTTTATTTACTTTAATTATTACTTGTATTATAATAGAATTCAAAGACCAAATCAGTATTAGGACCTCATTATGCTAAATACAATGCAAAACACAAAATGAAAAGAAAGTGCTTACGAAAGAGAGAACATTCTGAGACGATTTCGGCAAATAAAATAACTGCCATAACTGACTGAACAATACATTTTATCAATCCAGCAGTACGCATACCTCAGACTGCTGTTACTGGTTGATCCGACAGACTCATTCTTTAGGGATTGTTAATTCCACCCCTCTAGCTACATCTATGCTGTTGCTAGTTAATGCTGTTGTGAACCATGCTGACAGAAAGTTAATCCCACTAATTACTGGAGCACTGTGGCATTTATTTGCGAGCACTAAAGGTTTCTTTTTCAAATTAGTTATACCTACAAACATTGTATGTGCATCATAGAAAAGACATTTTCAACTTCAGAGATTGCATTCACTTGTATGAACTGTGACAGTCAAAATAACAAGAGGATGCAACGTGTACAAGGGAGGAAAGATGAGAGCAAGCTGGAACCGCATTTTAATAGAACTGCAGAAAAAGCTATTGCACAATTCTCATCCAAGTTTCGTGACTTTCCTAGATCTTAATACATTCACTCAGCTCTTTGGATTCGTGGTAGAATCAGTAATTTTCTGAGAAAGACTACAAACTCTTTGTTTCTCTCATCCGTACCGAGAAAGTGTTCTTATTCACATTATCTGTCACAACAAGCTCAGACCAGGCGTTAGCTTTTAATGAGAAACAGGAAAGTCAAGATGGGAAAAATCTGTTAACATGACAGATAGGAACTCCATCTGTGCATGCCAAAATAATATGCTATTGTAACAGCAAAATATCTAGGTCTTCTTTTCACAAACCAGACAGTTTCTTCTGAAAAAGATCATCAATTATTGTATTATCAATATTTTGAGTATATCAATATATTATCAATATTTTTGCTCTCTGCATCACAGTGCTGGGCATTCATTTGTCTCAGACACCTAAACTGTGACAAATGAACTCTGAGTATATGAACAAGCATGTCAGAATGACACTGGCTATACAGAGTACTTGGATGATCACTATAATCAGCACTACCTGCCTTCGTTAAAAATTGGTAGAGTATCATATATAAAGAAAAAGACTGCTGGTCATGTTTGTAGAAAATCAGTCTCACAATTACAAAAATGGCATTTATTCCATGGCATTTAGGTGTTTTATTGTAACAATAAGAAGCAAACAAACTACACCAACAGAGCAGAAAAATATTTGTGGGATTTTTGTTTTTTTAAAAAGGAGCTTTCTGACCTCTACTGTTAAAGAAAGCATGTCCAATGAGATGATCTGACCGTCTCACGGAGAAGGAAGGTGACAGAATTCATTTTTAGAAGTAAAAGGTTAATTTATAGAGATGGCATTGATTTGAGTCAAAGAAATAAAACCAAAAAAGCCAAGTAATTTTCTTTATGCAACCTTTAAATAAAAGCTCATAGTTTGCTTTCTTAGTCAAAAGGGACACTTTAAGAAATATCTGAGACAAATATTTAGTAAGTTTTCTTCCTAATACATAAATACAGCATAAACTCAGTTAGAATCTAATTCTTTACCTGAGGCTTCTACAAGAATTAATAGCAAGTAAACCCAAACTAAGTAACAATAAAGTCCTAAAATATATAGAGAAAATAATAGAAACCTTATAGCTTAGTAACAAATAACATCTTGATTCTTAATGTGGCTAAGAAAAGAGGAGAAAAAACTTAATCTATTGAACTTCAGTTATTCCATCTGTCCTGTTTTTAGTCATTTTCACAAAGAGGAAAATAAAAAATTGTAGCTTAACCTACCCCTCTTCCTAGTTTTGAACCGCTGGCCTGTTAGCACCGGCTTCTGATTCTTATTCATAAAATTTCTGGAGAAAGAAAAAAAAAATTTTACTAAGACATTTACAGACAACAGTTTAACCTAAAGACAAACAAACATTTAATGTAGCAAAATCCTGGTGTGGAAAAGGGAAAGGAAGTTCTTCATGTATATGCAAAGAATAATTTCTATTATTTTGAAGATTAAGAGAATTACAACCCAGGAATAACTTTGATGAGATGTACTGCTCTCAAACCTTGGCCAGACAGCAGGCAAAAGCAGAACTACTGCTCCTGTCCCCCTGCTGCCTCTGCCTCCATTTGCTTGTCATCTATAACTACAAGAAACGGACAGAAAAGCCACTTCTCCCCGCACAAGACAGGGTTCAAACCCGAGCAGGAACGGGAAGGAGCCTCTGCCTTTATTGCCAGGGCAGGGGCACAAGAGTGCAGCCCCCCCAGCTAGCCCAGCAAGTGCGCTGGGCAGCCGGGCTCTCAGAGCTACACGCCGTCCTGCTGGAGAAATAACAACGTCTTGAGACACAGCTTGCACAAGGAGCAGCCAAACTGACAGCTGGATGCAAACAACCGCACGCACAGCAAGCGCTGCTGCACATCGCAATTGTCCCGGCCCCGCTCCGCCAGCAGTGTCACTGCTGGGACCTACCGCCACCCGCTTCACCCCTGCAGGCCTTTAGGTCACTGTCACGCGTGGTTTGCTCGCCCAGAACTAAGCCTTCCCATGCAAGAAGCTTTGCCCTTTGGACATGGTCTCCAAAGAAATATAGTTTTATATACATCTGTATTATTTCTAGTTCTTCATCATGGATTCATTCTATTCAAATTTTAATATGGGAAGCTAATGCTGCTGCAGGCCTGGTTTAAAAGTACATACATTTGCCAACTTCTTCCTATGATGAACAAAGAGATACTCAAGCTCTGTGGCTAGAAAGATGCCATCAATCGCACGTTATTATGTAAGTAATATGGTCTCTCTACCCTGAAAGCTTATTTAATTCTGTTAACAGTGCTCTAAGCATATCACATGTTCCTATTCACCAGACTTGTCTCACCTAGTTGCAATGTCACTAGCTGGCCACTTCAGCAGTTTCAAACATGTAACTTGGCAAAGCACTGCCTTCTAGTCTAGGTCTACAATTTATCAGCAGTCAGAAAATGCCAGCATGCACTGGGAAGTGCGAAGTCAAATTCACAGTCAAGATTGGTTTTGCTTCCTACAAGTCAAAAAAAAAAAAAAAAGCAACCAGCAGTCACACTGAGGGGCTGACATTCATAACTGCGATTTAAAGCTACTGTTTTAACAGACTAAGAAAAACTATTTCAAAACAACCACAACACTAGCCTCCTGGAAAACAATTTCACACATTTACAAAGTTAGTTAAAAATGGCAAACCATGATACCACAGGATCTTTCAAAACGCCGTAGGATCCGAGCTTCTCTTCACAACAGAGCTCAGACATCTTCCCCCATGTAGCTGTCTCAGCAACTGGGAAACAGGAGGTGCTTTTCATGTCAATTAGGCAGATAATCCAGCAGCCAACTGCCAGGAGCAACAGCCCAGCCTCTAGCCAGTGACAGGCTAGATGTGACATATTTATCTGCTTCGTCTTTGTGATCATCTATTATTTGTAAAAGACTGAACTACAACGTATAATATTCTCCAAGGTATTTTTAATTGTTTTTATGCTTCGCCCATGACTCTTTATCCCTTGCTCTGGGACTTAAACTGTTAGTTTCAAGAGATTCCAAACCTCGTGGGCAGCTCCTGTAAAGTACCAAGGAAGCCACACAGTAGGTAAGAACTAATCCTCCTGTCTCAGCACTTACAGGGCATAAATGTGCCACTGGACTAGTATCTACACTGCTCACTTCCTTCATGAAAAAACGTTCTAGGGGCAAAGAAATGAACAGAGGGATCTGACCTCAAGCTAGCAATACCGGTATGGTTTTCCACTTGCTGTAAAAGACACAAATGCATATGCTAAACTTCTATAGCACTAGACTTCTTTCCTTTGATGCAGTGTATTTTTAAATGCTAGAAAAGCTGCAAGCACCTTAAGGTCGACTACTGGATTTTAAAACTGTTCCCTGCGAATATAGAATATGCCCCTTAAGACAGCTGGGAACAAGGAAAAAAAAAAAAGAAAAAACAGTTAAAGTAAGACTTGCAACTTGGCAGATTTAATGACTAGAGGTTCAGTGCAACAGAAGAGACTCTTGAACAGCTAATTACTAGGAACACAGGATCTGCCTTCTTCTATATTTAGCTTTAAATACATTGTGCTCTAATCTGCTCGAGTGAGGGTCAGGCTTTATAAGGCACTCCCTAAAGCATTGGCCCAGCAAGAGCAACGCCACTGCCATCAAGAGACTGCAGAAGCACGAGCCTGAGCAAAACTAACCCAGTGATTTGTAGAATCACAGAATCATAAAATATCCCGAGTTGGAAGGGACCCACAAGGAACATCGAGTCCAACTCCTGGCTCCATACAAGACCACCCAAAATCAGACCATGTGTCTGAGAGCATTGTCCAAGCGCATCTGAGCTCCATCTGAGCTCTGCGCAACCACCCTCTCGGTGAAGAACCTTTTCCTAACACCCAGCCTGACCCTCCCCTGTCACAGCTCCATGCCGTTCCCTCGGGTCCTGTCGCTGTCACCAGAGAGCAGAGCTCAGCGCCTGCCCCTCCGCTCCCCTCATGAGGAAGCTGCAGGCCGCCATGAGGCCTCCCCTCAGTCTGCTCTTCTCTGGGCTGAACAAACCAAGGGACCTCAGCCGCTCCTCATACTTGCTCTCCAGACCCTTCACCATCGTCATAGCCCTCCTTTGGACACTCTCTAACACTTCTACATCCTCCTTATATCGTGGTGCCTAAAACTGCACACTGCACCAGCACAGAGCAGAGCGGGACAATCCCTTCCCTTGACCAGCAGCAGTGCCGTGCCTGATGCACCCCAGGTACGGTTGGCCCTCCTGGCTGCCAGGGCACACTGCTGGCTCATATTCAACTTGCTGTCGACCAGAACCCCAGATCCCTTTCCGTGGGGCTGCTCTTTACTGTAAGTGACACCAGGTACTGCAAACAGTTTTTAAAGTTCTGTTGCCACCATAACAGATGTTTACAGAAGTGAATGCAATTTTTTTAAAATCAAGAACGTACTTGACAACAGCACAGAAATGATGGCTGAACGCTGTAAGTTCAGCATGACAGCATACGGATTTGCACAGAACATTTCATTGCACCACATTGAGCCTGAGTACCAGGTGTCATGTAGTTATCAAACCTTAAAATCATAAAAACCTTGAACTATTACATCTATTTTCCTTTTTGAAAGGTACAGAATAGCTCAAAGCCAAAGGCGAGTTTTGAAATGCCAACTAGGTAAGTCATAATGGTTTCAGAGGCATAAAGATATTCAGGATGGGTAAGATTATGAAGGGAACAGCCTCAAAAAGAAAACCTCAAACAAGAGTTATCCCCACATCTTAAAATTTACCACCCTCCAGGATTTGTGTGAATTGCCAGCAGGAAACAGAGAAAGAGATGTGGAAATGACAGCTCCTTAGCATACTTCTTTCACAGACCCCACTCTTCTACAGAAGATGGGAGAGGCACAGCAACAGCCATTTCATCGTTGATTCTCTCTTTTGGATCTAGGAAACCTCCTGCAGGAAACTCATTTGGGTGTGCAGTTTGAACACATATTTGGTATTTTATAAGTAGGTACCTCACAAGCAAAGCTGGGTTGACTCAAGTGGGATGTGCCAGACAACATTACCATCAGACAACCACGTACACAGTCCAGAATGGGTTTAAACCTGGTGATAACTAACTTGCAGCTACAAAATTCATCAGAAAAATATAACATTGTATGATTTAAAACAGTTTCCCAAATTGCACTTGTTAACACGCTTCTACAGAACAGATTTGTGCTTGAAAAGTACACAACTTCTTGAGTTGGTACATTCAGCTGAAACTGCCCAAGGTTCACAAGTTCTGCTTTCTCTACAGTTGCTTCTCATTTACATGATAAAGACCCTGAACAGTTAAAATAAAATTGAGGGAGATCTATAGTTGTAGATATATAGCCACATGTGATATAGCAGTTTTTATAATCAAGCAACCCTTGCAACACAATTAATAAAAATTGTAACAATCAATAAAACCAACATTAACTAATAAGATTAATTAAAAAACAGCAACAGATAAAGTAAAAGATGAGAGCGCTTCAGCAAGTTTGGATTTGCTTAAAATGTTAGAAAAATGCAGTCTTTTATCCATGCCACAGGGAAATTCTTATGATGATTAACTCCTAAATTATTTAAAGCCTTGACAAGGCTTACGTTTCTGCCATGCTAAAATACTGGAAACATTTGGTCTTGGAAATATATAGGTCAAATTGAAAAAAACGAATGCTGGAAACCTTATTCTAAACCAATTCTGTTTTTCTAAGCATCGTTTTACACTTTAACAAAAATCTCAGAATCATCTGAGATTCTTCAAACATTAACATGCTCATGATGAATTCAAAACCAGTTGCTTCGCAGCAGCGAAACTTCACTGCCCCAGTTACAAAAAGACAGAAATCGATGCCAGACATCGAAAGAGAGCAACCCTTTAATAACACCCCCTCCCCGCCCCGAGATTTTATGGCTCTGCGTGCCCTGGGCAGTGCAACATGGTAAGGAAGCCTGTGGTGGCAGGCTGCAACCCCTCGCGTGGGTCCCAGCTGCACGGGTCCCTGAGCTGCTGGCGTTGGATTGAGGCAGTGCTGGAGAGCTGCAAGCGCACCGCCAGCACAGCTTCACCAGCTCTCATGGGAACGGATGCTGGCAGGAATTATCTCCAGCCCTTCCCTCACTCAGACATCATGCAAAACATTAGCACTCATCACAAAGTCAAATGAAATAAAAGCATAGATGGTGAGAGTTCCTATGAAGAAACACGTATCAAGGTCAAGCTTTTCCACCTAGAAGTGGAATAGCAAGACCATTAACAGGTTTTATTGGGTCTTTTTCATCCAGGGGGGATTTGTTTTTTTTTTTTCTTCTTTCAGCAACAAGCCAAGGGTTTACGTTAAAAGCAAATTACCCAACTCCAGTGGCACAGAGGAAGAGCTGCCCTTGCACTTCTGCTAGAGAGGAAATGTGTCAACATGCAGCGAGCAGCTGCCTCCGCTGTCCGGGAAGGCAGCAGGCAGCTAGATTATGAGTGAACAAAATCTGTAGGTGGAAAACTCATAAATCATCTCCAGCTCAGAGGAACAAAGCGTTTTAAGGGGACGACAGGACGGAGTGGATGTAATGTAGCCACAAGTTCTTGCCAAATCCTTGTCAGGCTTCCCACTTTCCACTCTGATATTCAGCCTGTGCTGGGATTCTCTTTTTCCGCAGGCATTTCACAGCAAATCAGTGCAGTGAGAGGAGAGCAAAAGCAAAGCACATCCGTCATGCAACCTGTGTGCTTGCCACAGTGTTCACCTCACAAACCACAGCAACAGCTGCGGCTGTAAAGCCTTTTCTGTTATAACACGGTTTTCACACCCTTCGTAAGAAATTCACCTTGGGTGCCAACATTTCCCAGATTTGGTCAGCATGAAAGGAAAGCACTATATTTACACATCTGAGACCATATGTTGGTTTGCCAGTAACATGAAGAGCAGCAGCAACACTCCCTACAGCCTTCGAAAGTTCACTTTTGACACCATTACAAAACGAAGGAAATAAAAAGCTCTGTTTGGTGTTTCCCAGGGTCCCAAGTGCTGAGCATGGGTGAGGAGCAGGGCTATGAAAACACATCCCCTCTGCCCCTTCTCCCTCTTTAATTTCTGTTCTGGAAATCCAGTAAGAGCAAGCGCTCTCGCTTAGGGTTGAGCCACAAGTGTTCTTTATTCAGGTTGACTTGCACAATTTCATGACCACTTTCTTATTCTTGCCCTCCGTTCCTAAAATGTAATTTTTTATTTTATTTTTTTTAAAGAAGTGACTAATAACTTGAAGGTATCTAACCTCAACCATCAGCAGAAGAAGCTGTAAGGTTTATCTTGCTCTTTTGCTCTCAGAGGCCACCATTAAGAGTTAGGATGTTTAGGAAGCCTTTCTCCAACGATCTCATACATTGCAAAGAGCTAGTAAAGCATTTGTAGGATCCTCGCTGTTTCAAAATTCCCTCACAGGTTTTATTCTAAATATGATCTCGATGGAAACACGCAGGGATTAAGCAGTCACACAACTATGGGCAAGTTAAGTATTATCAACCTCGTGCTTTTAATATTTATGTGTAAAACAACACTGTTAATCCATATATTTATTGCTGAAAAACACATCTTCTGTTATAGATTAATTTTGCTTATGATATTACAGTGCATGAAGCAACTAGATACCAACCTTTAATTTCACACTTGGAAGCATGCCCTAGTTACCAGCCAATATCATGTTTAGTATCTTAAGATAGTGTTGTAGCAGGTTTTCTACAAGCACTGAATGCTTAGTCTTTTCCAAAAGAGCTTTCCAGAAGCTCTGAAGGCGCTTAATTTCCTTATTTTTTATTTTTTTAAATCACAGGACAGTGTGTTTCCACACTAAAGAGTAAGCGTCCACTCCAGTAAAAGCACTTGTCCTTTATTACTATGTCTAATGGGAGAGAGAAAACAGAGATGAAACAACTGCAATTTGTTTCATTCTGCAGAGAGTATGCAACCAGTAGAAAACAAATACCAGAACAGAATGAAACTTACCACACATTAAACAAAAAAATAAAAAATTGTGCTCACGCAAGATCATCCAGCCAAGAATTCTGTGATTAGTTATCCAGCTGACAACTAAGGAAGTGCAGACAAAAATGAGGAGCCAAACTCACTAAAATTCACACCATAAATCACATCATCTAACTGCTAAACTGGGATGCACAGGGATACGGTTCTTGAAAAACAGTCCAAAGAAAAAAAAAAACCACACAAACCCCACAGCCACTAATTAATGTACAATCGCACACTGAATTAGATACACAGCCCAATGCATATATTTCAGGAGAGTGGGTATTTCTTCGGTCAATAACCAAGAATTTCTAAAGAAGCTGCTCAGCTGAGTAAGCAGGTAAAAACGAGGTAGAAACCTCCCACACCCAAAGCACTCCAGATGTACTCCACAAAGTCAGAGAACTGCAAATTGAACCACCAAGGCAACGGGCTTCTGTGCCTCATAATCAGCAACCATATGAAATATGCATGACTCATGGCACAGTCAGAAAGAACAGAGGAAAAAAATCTTAATCATTGACAGGTGAAAACACAAGTCAAGCAAATGAAATCATACGCTTGGGTTGACACAGAAAGTTATCTTTCAGTAACAAGGTTTCTCTCAGCAGCTAAAAGGGGTTATTAGATACAATTCTGCAGGGGCAAGGTATTAGTAGGAGCTTTTCAGTTCAGAGCTCTCTAAGACTGCTGTGCTCCTACCTGGAGTACTCCAAGATAATGGAGATGATGTATTGCTACAGATCAGTTTGTACCCAACAAATATTAATTTTAAGATGATGGTAGTCATCCAACTTAAAGCTTGCACAGGTTGCCAGCTGAGAAGCCTCTTAGAAAAAAAAAAGGGGATAATAAGGATTGGCAGAGATTAGGATCACTTAGAAAATGAACAGAACACAATACTCCTCCAAAGTTAACAAGTTTTCGGTGGTGGTGGTGGGTGTTTTTGTTCATTTGTTTTTATGCAAGACACCATTTTCAATGGACTGTACAGATGCTAAAACAGGATTGTTTAATTCAGAGGAGCAGTATATGCACTGTATCCTGAAAAAATACAACCATCTCAGCAATCAATGTAAGAGATGATGTCGCTAAAGGAACATGGTTTAGTTGGAATTCTGCAAAAACGTGATTATAAAGGTACTGCCACAATTTAGCTCAATCCTTCATTAAAGTAACGTTTGGCAGAGAAAGTTGTACTAGATACTGTTCACAACACATGGGAAAGAAATCATTTACTGGCATTACTTTATATAGTTCCTGAGTACCAGGTCTCTAATAAACCAAAAAGGGCAAATATGCAGGAGAAAACATGTTAAAAAAGTATCAGAGAAGTTTCATTTCTAGCATGAAGTCTGTCAGCCACAAGACAATATAAGAACTGCTCGGTAATGGAGGCAAGTAGAAGACCAGATTTCTCATACGCAGTACCAATCCTCTGCTCAAGTCCATCCTGTTTCTCTTTTTTAGTGCACACTGACAGTTTTATTTCCAATGTCAACCCTACTCATACAATTCAACAATCACAACAATAAAATCAGAGATGTGACAGTTCCATCTTTCTTGCTATCTTAAAGCTTCGTGCAGCAGCAAAAGCTCAGGAGATCACCAGTATCTCCAGGATACGGCACCGCAGGATTTGAAAACCTGCAAGTTGTCTTCAAAACAACAACAGCTAGGCTTAAAAAAATAAATAAATACAAAGGATGGATTCTGCAGAAAGCAATGTCTCCCAGTTGCTAACAGTTTATTATTTCATGAACTAAATACAGTAATTGGAGGAGGGATGTATTAATAGTCAGCACCTCTTACAGACCTCCAAGCGATGAAGGCCTCAGCTTTAATAAGTGACAACTGCTGTAAGCAGTAAAGCAAGTTTTAACTTAGAATTCCCTAATTATTTCTTCAAAGCTTATACAAGGAAAATGAGTTCACCAAGTTAACACATGGCTTTTTACCTTCGGGGTAATGAATCGTCTTTCAGATGCTCGAATTCTGGTGTTTCTGGCTACAAAGAGATGGTACGAAGAGCCAGCAGTAGAAACGCGCAATGCTTTGCACCATGTCAGCTATTCCAAACATACCAACTAATGCTGATTATGCTCTTAGCAGCATTCACTTGGACAGAAAAGGAGCCTATAACTGACTTGCATCGCTCTGCATCCCAAAAGCAGTCTCTATGACTGCTTCTTCCTCCTAGCTGGCTGAGCGTGTTGACAGGATGCAGTGGGTTTGGTGAGCAAATTCCTGAAGTGGGTGATAAAAGTACTAAACACCCAGACACCTTCAGTGCAAAAACAGATAGCTGCTTTCTAGGCTGTGATTGATACAAGTCCTCTCAGTCTAAGCTGAGGTAATTCTATGGCAATAAATATGAATTCATATCAACAAGTTGGCGGTTGAAAAACCACACACAACAACATATGGCACAGAGTGCTTCCATAATTGACTACTATCCTTTGCAGGTCAGAAAAATAGATAGTAGGGACCGGACAAACAAAGAGGGGACACAATGCCTGCTGTCCTACCCAAGACTTGGCAGCCAACATACCAGAGCTCTCAGTCGTACTTCAGAAAGTAATTAAGTAATTTCTTCACCTCTGTGAGAAACTCAAAACCTCTCAAGACAAACTCATGGAAGAAGAGTCTATCTAACAGAAGGGCTATTAAGCACAAGGATGATATAACCTCCTAAAATGAAAACTTTTGGAAGTGTGACAAGTGCATGAAAGAAAGAGAAACGGAGCTCTCCCATCTACCTATATTTATACACACACTTTTTTTTTTTTTTTTTAAATAAAACCTAACCAACTACTCCAGGCCATTTTCAGAGACCGGACTCTGGAGCAAAGGCCAATTTGTCCTAATAAGTCAAGCTTTGGTCAGAGGTCAGGCTGTCCCTCAAATCCACAAATGCACAATACAAGTGCAATCACCCATACCGAATATCCCACATGGGAGTACTATGACAAAAGCACTGCAAGCTGGGTGTCAGATCAGTAAGGCCAGGTGAGGAGGAAAATAACAAAAATCACAGGAGGACTGACCCAAGTGAGCATGTTATATTACTAATTTTGTAAGAGGACTTCAAGTTGCTTCTTTTGAGAAGACGGAAAACATTTAAACTGGTTGTCTCCAGTTATGAAAGCAAAAAGCTGAAGTATTCTGATGTTAAATACTTACATACAGACAGCTGCTCTATTCCAGTTACTCTCTTTTTACCGCTTGTTCCCATGTGATGTCATCAGTCTTAGCATTGTGACATCTGAATTTTTACAATTGATGTCAGCCAGCGTTACAAGTGTAGGTAAAAATTAAAAAGCAAAAAACAAACAAACAAAAGTCACACAAAACAAACAAAAAAACCCCTCACCAGTACACAATACAAAGGAAAATCAAAATCAAACTCAAGCACACACTTAAGCTTTTAAAGTAGACAGGAAATCAGAGTACATACACAAATAGATATGCTTTCAGTCCGTCACACAGATTTTTTTTCCAAAGGGCCTCTGGTATCAGGCCTTCAAACAAGGATGATCTATACCAAAAGCTCCTTTTTTCTTTTTTTTTTTTTTTTTAAAGGAGAAAAACAAAATATAAGGGAAAAAATCTAAGTAATTCAGTTATGTTCCTACCTATGCTAAAACACAAACAGGGATGCACAACCCTACTGACTGCTCACACATCAGAACAGACTGGGAGGTCTGTCTTGGTTTCAGAACCAAAAAGCTCAAATGTTAAGTAATCCTTTATGGCTATTTTTCCTCTATTTTGATATACCACACATGGGTACAGTCATGGAAGTGCTTAAAACACCTCATCTTCTCTCAATTCCAAGAGTTCAGTTTCCCTTTCTTAATTTTCTTCCATGCTGTATCCAGACATAAATAACACTAAATGCAATGTTTATCTGAAAATGTAAACACATAAAACCTAGCATACAAGTTTGTATCAGTAATCCAGATTCAGCTCTCCCATCCCTTCAACATTCAGGAGACTCTTCAAAGTCCATCACACTATCCCAAAGAATTCACAGTCTACGTATAAACATAGCATTACAAGTCATGGCTATGAATACTCTGCACCTTGATAGTTTTGCTCCTCAAAAAGATGTATTTATAAGCAATTTTGATCATAATTACAATCAAATGAAAACTCAGTTCCAATATATATGTATATACACACACACACACGTATGTATTTAGGACACCTGCACTCCCCTAGATTCCCCATTGTACCACCACTACTTAGGACAAGGGGTGACCTCAGTCACTGAATCTGGTCCCCTCAAAGTTGCAAGAGATCATAGAAGAGCTAAATCCACATTCACAAGTTAAGATAACCACGACTGCTTTATTCTGCATCAAGAAAACCCTGTATCACTTCAACTTTTTGTATTCTGCCACCAGCATTAGCACCACGACAAACATTAACATGGCAAGGACGTTACACAGACACCACTGTCTGATGAGAGGTCCACACCTGTGGTTAGCAAGGTAGCCAGGCAAGGAAGAAGAGCTGCAGGAGGAAACCACCAGCTGTTTCCAGACAGCAGTTAACGGGTACGGTTTATTCAGTCAATAGCCTGTTATGGCACTTGCCAAAATACAAGGCACTGGGGAGAAAGAGGGGAAACAGAAAGGAGGACAAGGATGACCAAAAGCAACAGCAGAAATTCAGGATGACAGTGTCCCAGAAACTCCCTGAAGAAGAGGCTGCGGCAGACCCACCACGTTCAACTCCATTTAAGCAAGGAGAGACATATGGCCATCCTCCAGTACAAGTTCACCATCAAATTTGTTGCTAATCAATCCTGAACAGGACCAAAGATTTTGCCGTCAGTATATCAAGTGTCATGGCTGTCCTTACGGAGGCGTGCCGTACCACGAAGCACTGGCTGCTGCACACATCATGAATCATGAGAGGGCGCAGGCAGCTCAGGGCTCTGGCCACCGAGTGGCTCCCCACACTGTGCCCAAAATGCTGGGAAGAAACAAATTGATCAATCCTACCCTATCAAATCCTGCTCTGCTCAGCCTGACATCACACAAATACCACACCAAAATTCTCCTAAACCAAGTCCGCCTGCTGCGAAGCCAGCCATGGCGGCCAGCCACGCGTTTTGAGCACGCTGCTGGACCGCTCCACCTCACCTTAACACCAGCAGCACGAAACCGCACCCTGTGCTTAAACTGAAGAGCTAAAAAGACTCCTCCAGCTAAGACATCTACTTCATCCCGACGTAGACTGGAGCACAAACATAACACTTTACCCCACTCCGCCATATTATGCGGAAAATCCCAAATGAGGGCAGTTAACGATTACACTACAGCTGCTTCTGCATTTGACCTAACTCTAAAAATAACCAACAACAGACATCTAAGTCTGACCTTGCAACCCTTGGCTCTCTTCACAATCAATGGAGAAAAGCAAACATTTCCAGAAAACAGTTTGTCTAAAATATTCTGCTTGCCCACCTTTGGGTAAGATCTTAAGGGAGTCTCCCGTTAACAGCTTCAGCTCTGCATTTTAGAACTAGATCAAACTGACTCTGTCGTACACTTCCAACTCCCTACATCAGGTTCTACAATGCTACACAAGAAATTCACATCTGTAAATATACAGTCTGTGTGAAAGTCTATAGCTCAGTGACAGCTAAAAACATCTTGGACAGAGAGTTTAATTATACAGTCAAAATTAACAACAGTGCAATTACTAATGGTGTATTATTCAATTCTATAGTTAAATCTTAATTGCTTATCTTTCTTAAATGATTCACAGAATTCCCACTGCTGGCTGAGAAGTTTCAAAATCCAGTTTACCACAGCCGTGCTCAGCGCATAGGCTCAGATGAGCCCACAAGAACCCACCCACCTTCTGAAGCCAGGATTTACTAATTTCTAACCCCTGCATCACAATCACCAGAATAGGTTTAACGACTTTTTAAATGGGCACGAAACTGCCCTATGCTAGCCAGCCTTGCTTCCTTCAGCAGAAAAAGCATACGTCCGGTTTGCAGTTGCTTGGCCTGTATGAATGTCAGCTCAGCACAATGGTATTTGACACAATTAATAGGGAAATCTATTTTATTGTTTACAGCATCATTGTTCATGCAGTAGAAAGACCAACATCAGCAACCTCCTTCTGCGGATAACATAATAAAGGTTCCACCGGATGTACGGCTGTAGGTGTACACATAGAAACGGACATGGAAGTGAGTAAGAATGCCAATAAAAGCCATGTTAGATTTGTACAACTCATTTCTTACAGGAATGAAAGACATTAAGAATTTTAAAAGTTGATTAATGAGACAGCTAAAGGATTTTTTTTTTTCCAAATTAAGAAAACACAATGAAAGGCCTGGCTGGTCTCTCTGAGGACTTCAAAAGACATACCAGTTAGCCCAGGGCTGGATTTCGGACATCTAGAAAAGGTTTCTGTGAAATACATTACCTTTCAGTGAAAAAGTGGCATATACCTCTCAATGCTATACCTCATGGCTTTCTGAAAGAAACAGCTTTTCAAAAGCCAAAAAAAACTGTTAACTGCTACTGCAGTTCTATCTATTATACAATGAGGGGAAAAATGAAGAAATTATTTCTAATATAAAAAAGTGAACTGATGCCAAAATCCTATAATGTAGGCCTGTTTAGTCATGGAGACAGCAAAACTCTCACAGTCAATAAACTGACTGCTAAAGCCCATGCAGTCCAACGCATTTGCATCCCACCTTGAATATTGTTCTGCCTAGTTTGATATGCTGTGTGGAGTTGAAAAACTGAAAAACCTGACATATGTTCTTTGCTAATGGAAGATAAAATGCAAAGTAACTGAAGTGCCAATCTAAATTTATTTTGCTTTAAATGTAAAATAAAAGAAAGCAGATATTCAACATGAGACTCAATCAGGGGCTTTGTAATAGTTGGCATTTTTCCTCTACTCTTGGCAACGCTGCAGGGCCATTCTCTTTTTCAAATACTGAGGGGAAAAAGAGTTGATATTTCAGACTGTGGATATGTTGATATGAACCTTTATTAACCAATTATTGAGAACACTAATTAAGGTAGCTATTCAGTAATCTAATAACCTAGTTATTAACAGGAGCTGAGAAATTTACACTAGGATTACAAAAAAAATTGAGGTAACAAAGATGTTAGAAAGAATAAATGTGGAACGTCTTGGTCTACAGTAGGAAAACAACGCCTGTTCGCCCATCACCAACTTTTTGCTCTCCCTCAGCTGCAGAAGATCTGTCTCATCTCCTCACACCGTAACGCCGCTTTTGCACTGCTGAGACATAAATACCAGCTCAGACTGCAAAGGTATTTTGATCAAAGGAGAACTTGTCAACAACTGTTTACGCTGACAACACAAACCACAGGTAAATGGGAGAAGAATCAGGCCGTCCTGCACCCAGGAGACAAAGGCAACCGAGGAAGGGCATTCAAGTACTGAGCTGATCCTAGCATCAAGCAGGCTGTCCAGGGAATGCTTTTGCTTGAAACATCTGGCTTCAGGGAGCTGCGAACCACTGGTTACTATTGGCATTGCCTCAGAAGGGAAAAAGAATTGCAGGTTATGAATCTCAGTTACACACGGCGCTGCGATCACAGAGGAATTGTAAGGGACTGCTGTACAGATGAGAGTTCAAGAACCACACAGCTTCATCACAGGGGAGATGTGACTGTGTTATACCTGGGCCTGTTAGCAGTGTAGGCCACCACGCAGCCCCCTGAGGTAACGACGGATCTTGGAGGCACACCTGCAGCGCAAATAAACTGACGGACTGATGGCAGCGCACACTGGGAAGAGGGCACCCTGACTTTCCAGTACAGGCCAGTAGCTCTGTTAACATTGTAACAGAAATAAAACAAAAATTTGAAAATAAAAAGACCTTGCCTGACAAAAAGACCTCATCCTCGTATCCGAGTGCAGGAGAAGGAAGTGTTTCCCTGTGCTGGGAAAGGAGCTGAGACTGATGCACAGGATGTCAAGGGCAGAGACAAGGATTCAGGAGGCCCTGGGGACATGTTGACTGGGGCTTCCTTTTGCCGCAAAACAGAGGAAAAAAATCATCTCGGACAGAACATGGGATTCAACAGCACAACACTGAGCTTCCATAGCACTGGCTGATGGTTTGGGGATCCTTAGGGAATTTTCCCTCTTAAAATCATTTCTAGAGAAGTAGGGGATTTTATTTATGCAAACAAAACCTGAAATTAAAGGATCGCTTAAGCCTGTAAATTACAAACTGTTGAGCTGCTTAGACTTCTTCTTCTGCACAAAAAGAAAACACATTTTGAAAAAACACATTAAATCGTGGTCATCACAATGAAGTGCAACCCCAAAGTTGTATTTAGTTGTTTCATCTGGAGTAGTTGAAGGAGTTGTAGAAGGGTGTAACTCACTGGGATTCAAGACATCACAGGAGATGTTTCCTTCCCATTTCCCTGACTGACCTTTCTGTCCCAGACTGCGTCTAGCATTTTTCCTTGCATGACCTGTCTGTCCTCAATTCTAATTCTCACCAGAGATAATCCATCCTTCTTACTGAAGCTGAAAGCAATAATCTTTCTCTGCTACTATGAGTCTGCAGTAACTGCAAACAATCTCTATACAAAACGTCTGCATCTGACTCTAAGAATAATTCAACACAGAGCACATCCTTCCACAGGACTCCAAAATATGCCTGTGAATGAAATATTCAATAAATCTTAAAAATTCTACAGAAAAAACTCAACGCGGATACTGCTCCTAAACCACATTTCCAATTTAAAAGCTCTATGAAGCATAGAAACAAACAGCTCTTACAGACAAAGTCTCTGCTGGGTGGGAATTACTACTAATTCACTTCTTGGAAATATTTTCCTGCTTTCTAGGAATTTACAAAACAGAGTGTGTAACTCAAAAAAAAAGATTATTTATTTTATTTGGAGGAAGCAGCATTTTTACTGTATTAAAATATACCTGTTGATAAAAGCAATTCTAAAGACAGAGCGGGAACAAGACAAAGGAACAGAAAAAAAGCTGCTACCCCATGTATCAGCCTTTACCCAGGTTTCCGCTTCCATACTTACCCATCTTAACGGCTTTCCCTTTGCCTAGGCAGCATGCATAAGGATGTCCCAATCTGGTCGAGACGAGCAGCCACTTGCAGCCACCCAAACCCATGGCAAGACTGTGATGTGATTCAGAAGGTTCTTTGGCCAGCGGTGTCTTACAAACACATGACTGCCCTTTATTGTGCTTGCACTGTACAACCACACTTCACAGGTGACCAGAGCTGTTAAACTAGTCAGTCAATGAATACTCTTTTCTTGAAACTCGAGTGTTTCATTCTGCTCTCAGCTTTACGGCATGCAGGATGCTCTCGAGGTGCACTATGCTGCCTTAAATACGAGCACGACACCACTGTACTTTTCCTCTGGTCATTGGACTCTCCTTTTACTTTGGATTAGCTTTTATTTTGACTTTTGCAGTCTTTTAGAAGATCTAAAGTTAGATTTAAGTATAGCACAGCAAGTTCAAAAGGGTTTTCAGGCATCGCACTCCACACACTATGCTCTCTGGGGAGAAGCAATAGATTTTTCCATTTGTCAATTTTCCTCTCACACACCAGCGTTACCACTGAACGACCCTTGAGTATTTTAGTCATCTTTGAACAGATAATTGCTATTTTAAATTAACAAGAAAGTAGAGCAACAGTTGAGAGGAGAACCCATATTAATCCTAATGGATCACATGGAAAAAGAAACAGTATCAGTAATCAAATTCACAGTTTAAAGGGGAACTATGGCAGTTCACAGGTGAAATTTCTTGTAGATGATGTATCAGAATGGAATTGTTTTACTCGTAGGCTCAGGAAGCACACAGGCATAGATGACAGCTTATTGCTGGATGTGCAACACAAACATAAGAATTCTTAAATTTGCGCAGGAGCAATGAGGACAGAAAATAAGCTGAGAAGTGGAAAGAAGTCTCTCTCAAAGCAATCTGAACTTAATAGCATACATCCATTCAATGCCTAACAGTAAAGTTAGTAAAACAGTAAAGATAAATGAGTAAACATCTATCCTAAACAGTCACCTTAGGCCTGCAAACAGGTACACATATCTGTAGGTGACTGTATTATATAAGCAGAGCTTAAATAATCTTATCTTATGCTAAAACTTTACTCACAGATTAGATCTAATCAGATGTGTTTAACCCAACTGCCTCCACCGTTCCTCATCAGACAAAAGGTTTGAGAGTCACACACGGCAAATAACTCGGGAGCCTCCAGCCCGCTTCATGAACAGCTACTACTGACTGTCCCAGGGACTTCCCCCACCCAGTGTCTGGAAAGACACTGCAAATCAATTCCCACAGAAGCTGCGGTAATCCGTAATTAGTTTACGAGACACCAGTTGCAAAGCTTAAGTGGGAAAGAACTTAGTCTTGCAAAGGTGCTTAGCTGGCTGGCTGATAGGTATTAGTCTGCAGTCACTAAACACATCTCAGTCCTTTTCAGCAAAAAGCTGCTTGTACGCCATTTGCTCTATTACATTTGGAATAAAATTAAAGTACCTACCTACCTGGAATTCATACACATGAAACAAATTATTTAAAACTTGGCTTTCTCTTAATCAAAAAGAATAGTAATGACTTAAAGTCTCATAATAAAAACAAACAAAAAAATGATCTATTGTCTGAGGAAGTTGTTTATATCAGGATCATCCAGAAGAAACAATTAAGAGAACATGAAATCGATCTGCAGAGGAGTAATTTGTTTGCTATATTACAGCTCTATTGTTGATTATATTAATGGAGCAGGGGGTACACAAATCTGAATGTAATGCTGATTATTTTTGAAAGAAACTTTTAGCCAGGCAGTACAAATGCACATTTATCTAAGATACTCACATTGTCCTCATCATAACAATACCTGAGCACTTCAAAATTCTTTCTTTATACACTATCTCACTATCTGGGGAAGATTACACGGGTTGCCCTTGCACCATTTGGAGTTAAAAGATATACACAGAAATAAAAACATATACTCAAAAATGCACTTCACAGCCAACACAAATAAACTTGTGAGCAGTTTTCTCTAAAGAAACCTCTACAGAGATGGCCGCTACGCTGGCTATACGCTGGGTGAAAAAAAAACACTGAAGCTGGATCTGCTCAGCCAGATCAGGTCTAGGAGCAAATCGCCAACATTCTTGCTAAATCAGACTAGTAAGACCTGTCAAAAGGACTATATCTGTATACAAACTGAGACTTTTGCTTTGTTCCATACTGGTTTTCTAGCTGGAGCTCACTTCACAATCCTGCTTACCCAATAGTCTCAATCAGAGAATCCCCTGGAGGATATTTTGGCTTCCTTCTGTCCCATATGCTTGAGAATCCTTCCCATATCAGTTAGGGTTCAAGAGAAGATGAAGCAGGTGCAAGCCTCACCTTGCCAGACTTTGGATACACCTAGAGTCAAGTGCTGGAATTTGCTCCTAAACTTCAAAGCATAGAGAAAGCCTAATTTTGTGCAGGGTGCCACAGATGGACATCTCTATCCACGCCGCAGGAACACCCCGGCTATAGGAACACCCTGTCATTCGAAGATACATCTATTGTGTTTGAACACGTATCGTGCACTTCGGCCTGTAGCTGCATTCAGTTATTCTTTTGAAGTATTTTAATAATCTACCTTTGGTTCAAAATAAGACTTAGCAATGTTGACAGATCAGATCATAGGTTCAGCAGCTGGCTTGAGATGCAAATACAGAAGAAACCTAAAAAAAAACAAAAGTATTTACAATAAAACAAGAATACTTATGGAAGTCAGAGTTATACAATGACAATCAACTGGAAAAAAAAAGTAACCTATCCACAGCTACTAAAGAGGAAAAAACAGAGGACGTTTCTAGCAATAAAAAAACAACCTTGAACTTGCATGAACTTGAATCAATCTAAATGAATAATCCCGGTAGATACTCCTTACTTTGGCCAGGATATAACTATCAGGATTGGAGTCAGTAGGTCCAGAACCCAGCAGAAGTCTGTCTCAAAGGTTCAGCTCCAACTGAAGGAGATTCCTCATAGTGCAGGCCATGCAGAAGGCAGAACCATTTCACAGAAATGCACTTGAGAGCCATATGAAATGGCTTTTATACGGGAATGACTAAATAGAGTTCAGACTTCAGCTTGGCAAAAAGACAATGGTGGGGGATGATATATGTCTATCAAGCTATGACCGCCTGTCAAAGGTGAATAGGGAACAACTTTTCCTTGACTCTCAAAAGAGGAACTAGGGCAGGGAATTAAAAAAAATAATGAGGAAAAAAAAGCAAAAGAAACCATTAAGAAGCAGGTTCAATAACAAACAAAAGGAGATAGTTTTTCATGCAGCTGTGAAAGTTATAACCACAGGATGCTGCAGATGCAAAGTTTACATAAATTCCAAAAAAGAACCCGCAACAACACTGCAGGCTATCCAGCACAAAGGTAAACACAAAGATACCATTCTTTGTTCACCAAGTCCTTAGCCGTGAACCAGTGGGATGGAAGCTAGGAGAGTATGTCGTGGAAATACTTGTTTGACTTGTTCTTTTATTTTTCTCTAGATAAAAACATAGTGGGTCTGACCAAGTTTCTGACGATCTGGCACAAAAAGAGGCTATAGGATCTTTGAGCCATGATACCATTAGCAGAGCAGCAGAGTACAACCACCATAACCCAAGCGAGCCACAAAGACACCAGTGAAGGTTAGTCACTTGACAGGGAGGGGAGAAAACAGCTTGAAACCAGAGAAACTAGTTCTGCATCTTTTTCCTCTCTTTCACATCCAAAGACCAAGTTTCACAGCGTACTGTCCAAGGAATAGGACAGTCTCTTCTACCTAGTCTCTTCTACCTACCCTCCAAAAAACTTATTGTATACCAAAAGTGAACATTACTAAATTTTAAAAATCCTTGTCATTTTCTTGCATCAATCTTGCTCTCAACAGCTGCAGAAAACATCAGGTGTTTAGAATCACCTGTGCATTCCTTACAATAGCCATCAGACATTCCCATGAGCAGAACTACACTCATCAGAAGCAGCAAACTGGAGTGGGAAAACATGTCACCATTTGTGCCTGCTTCAGAAATCAAAAGCATCAGACATATAAATAACCTGACGAGGAAATAGGGAATTTCCTGTAAGTATTTCCTATATGATAAATATTAACTTATCATTTGAATCCTAAACAACGCTGAGTCGCAGTAAGGCTAACATTTTCTTCTCTGTCTGTATGCCCAACACTGAAATTATTAATTACCACACAATACCCACAACTTAAATATGTGCAAAAAAAAAATGACACAGTAGATAAAAGAAAATACATTAAGGGGTAAGACACAAGAGTTCAGAACCTACATTTTCAGGTTCCAGTTCCCTGCCCTGACACAGACTTCCTACGCCACCGTGGAAAAGTCATTCGATGTCCCCATGCTTCAAATTCTACACATAAAATGGAGGCAACAGCACTTCATTGCCTCATCAGGATACTGCAAGGATAAACAGAAGATTGCGAAATGTCCGCTCTATGGACTGAAGGTCATATAGAAGCCTTTGATAGGTAAGAGCAAGAAACATTTTAAAGTAGCATTTAGAAAGTATTTTATTATCTTACAGATGGAGCGCTCCTGCAGCCCTAGTCACCAAATGAGCTCCAGTGAGGCTGCCAAGGAAAAATTTCGTTTGAAATGTGAACAAGGGTGCAATGACAGCACTGACATTCACACGTTTAAAAAATAAAAATAAAAAATGCAATATGCATATTTTTGTACATTGAAACTCTGACGGGTTATTTTGGAATATGAAAGGAATCTTGTAGGCTCTTGTTATTTAATAGTGCCACAGAGATTATCAGCATACTATAATATCACAAAATTTGTTCACAACAGGTAAAATGCACACCCTGCAGTGAACCAACAAAAGACTATTTAAACCCTAAATTCGGTCTTCATGGCTGAGCCAGCGACAGCCTTTGACTAGCACAGAGCAGAAATATCTTTCAGGACTAGCGGATAAAAAGCACTTCTGTCTTGAGGGCATTTCCTTCAAGGTGTTTTTGGTCTCCCATGAAAAGAAATCAAGGGAACCTGTGATAATCTAAAGCCCCAATTTAAGGACAGAGCCCCAGCAATCTCACTCATTTACACTTGTTGATTCAAATAAGACTAGATGATAGTAACATCCCTGTATTTCCATGATTTTTAAAACCAGGAAAACACACAGACTCAACCGTTTGGTTAAAATCACATTGCATTTTGGTTTTGTACTCAAACAGTTGTAAGGATATGCTTAGATTCGGAAAGCGTGTTCGCCTATAAATCGGGAAGCAAACAACCGGATGTCACCATTTCTTAAAGTCACTCGGGCGGTTAGAAACGTGAAAATACAGAACGAGATTAGTATTTACGAGAGAGATTCCCACACACAGCAGCCACGAGATGACCTGCAAGCGCTTACCAGTTGGCTCACAAGACTACGCCTTCAACAGCGAGTTATAGAAAAATCAGGTTCCTTAAAAGACGAGACAGAGCAGTTATGTACCGAGGGGCAGGACGAGGGCAGGCAGCAGGCCGGCACCCAGCGCCAGGGCCCCGCGCTCCCCCCCGCCCCGCACGGCCGGGCAGAAGGGCGGGCCGGGGGGTGCCAGCCCGCGCGGGCCTCTCGCCGGAGACCCGCAGGATCCCTGTGCCGCCTGCCGAGCTTCCCCGGCAGGATCGGAAACTTGGATCCGTAACAGAGGTCGGTTTTCCACCGAGGGTTTAATTTTAGAAAGGTGCCGACAAAAGGCACGTTTCTAAACGCCCCCAGCGCGTTATTTCCCCTCCCGCCCCATCAGATCCCGCTTCCTTCCCGACACACGCGATGTCACGACGCCACCAACTCTTTATTCACCCGCTTCAGCTGAACGAAGAGCTTCTCCCGCGAAGGAAAGAGCCAACCGGGCACCCGCAGACGGGTGCCAGCACGGGGCCAGCAAACCGCC
>VXAA01006778.1:421131-470637 GCA_013399115.1 Anseranas semipalmata | reverse complement strand
GGGGGCGGGGCGCGGGGGGCCCTCTCCGGGCGTGGGGCGGGGCCCGGCCCCGCTGAGGAGACTCGGGTGTGTGCTGTGCGCCGCCGACCCCGGCCGGTGACTTGCGTTAGTGGGCTCGGAGGAAACGTTCCCTTGGGGATTATCCAGTTCTTCAGCCCGTTACGTGTTTTCCATACGTGCAATTGCCAGGCCAGGGTGTCCTTGCAGACAGGGCGTTCTTACATTAACACAGCTTGAGCTTGTGCGGGGTATCCCACGCCTCTGGTGATTCCTGCCTTTTTATTTCGCATTTCACGTAGGAGTTCGATTTCCCCATGTTGCGTTGCGCGTGTACGTACTGGCTGTTACTCTTGCCCTAACAGCTGGATTTCGTGGTCCTACGTAGCGAGCTTTACAGCCCTGCCTAAATAGTTATATTCTGAACTGTATTTTGGAAATTGTGAGAGATGTTTGTTAGTTGGAGGTAAACTAAAACCACCTGAGGTACTCCATGTGTTTCTGTATGTAGTTTTGAGTGAATTTGAACGAGTAAGAAATTCTATTTATAGTTTTGGGGCTTCGCTCTCACTTATGTTGGTGTGTTCCTCTGTGTCAGAGACACAGGCATAGGACAGTCGATGATGAACTTACTGGGTGCAGAATCAGTCTGACTGACTCACTTTAAGCAGTTTCAGACCTTAGTCTTCAAAATGCCTCTAACTTACCTTATGCTTACAATTAGGATTGGAGGGTAATTCGGCTTGGAAGGGTCCTCAGGACATCTCTGGTCAGACCTCCTGCTCCAAATAGGTCAGCTGTGAGGTCTACCTGGATTGCTCAGGGCTTTATCTGATCAGGCCTTGAAAACCTCCAAGGATGGAGACTGCAAAACCTCTCTGGGCCACCTCATCAGGTGCCTTGCTGGGCTCATAGTGAAAATGTTTTTCCTTACATCTAGTATGAATCTCTCTTTCTTTCAAATTCTGCCTGTTGTCTCTTGTCCTCCTATCCCACAGCATTATGAACAGCTTGGCTCCAGCTTCCAAGAGCTAGCCAACTCTGGAAGTTTGACTTCTGCCAAAGTTTAGTGCCTTGTTTGGAAATCCTTCAGTGATTTGTCATACAGAACTCTGAACTTGTAAAAGTAATTTTGCATTGCTTTACTTGCATTAAAGTTTACTTTGACAATCACACCTTGAGAATTTGCTGGGTTTAACACTTGTTCTTTTGCTGAGATGTTCTTCTGAAAGCTACGCCAGGTCCTAAGAAGCTTCTTGCATGTTTAGAAAAAAATTTTGGGGGTGATCAGGCTAGTTGACAGTGCCCTGATCATCAGTCATTGTATTTTACTGGGTTGTCATCAAATATGTGAGATGACTCAGATTACTGTCTCTTTTCCCTAAAATAATTAATTTCCAGATACAAGTAAAGTGTATGTTTCCTGTATTCAGACCACACAAAAAACTTTTATGAAAAGAAATTATTTCTAGTATTTGTAATCTTTCTGGGGCAAGAAAATGAGCCCAAACTGAAGTTCCAAGAGCTGCTTTGCTGAAAAGTTGCTGAAAAAGTACCTCCTTGTGATGTATGAAGATAAACGTGATGCCTGTCATTAAATGAGGGACTATAATGTTTATTTTTATTAAGCAGGCCACTGCTAAAAGAGCTTTGCTTATGATTGAATCGGTGATCAGAAGTTTGAGTTAACTGGCAATAAATTAAACTCCCTGAATTGAGACTTGATCTTCTTTTGTTTCTATTTGCTTGAATACTTCATGAAGTTGCTTTTAAGGCCTCTTCAGTTATGTCAATGGGCTTTAAGAGGTTCTTACATCTGTTGCCTAACTGAAAAGATTCTTGTAGCAGATTGGAAAATACCAAGGAGATGCCTGTTCTTTTTTCTTGCACAGATTTTTCAGACTTCAATCTACTTAGGCATTTGTCTTTTTTTTTTTTTTTTTTAAACTGTCAGTGATCAAGCTACCTTGGTCCTTGTCCTCACTTTCTACCTTTATTCTGCATTACTCTAAGCAAATTTCTTCCACTTTAGTGGACCTGGGAGGTAGAGTGTTGCAACTCTTGAATTTAAGCAGAAAGGAGATCTGAGTAAATTATAAAGCATGTTTCATTCAGACCGAAAAAAGTCTTTGAAATGTGATAATTTCCTTCTGTGAGAATCTAGATAGCTCTTTCAGACATGTGATGCTCCAGAAATACAGAATGTGTTAAAATACTCAATATCATCTCATTCAGAGTTGTTCTGATGCAGTTTATGAAGAGACATATTACTGTCCTGTTCTTGCGTGTGTGTAGATCATTTACTTCAGAAAAACAAATGTTTACTTACACTGCATGCTCTCAGACTGCTCTTCAACGTTGTGACTTCTTGGCATTTAGTTTCTAGAACAGAACGCTGTTCATTCCTGTGCTTCTTTGCTAGGTGTGATTCACTTATTGATGGTTAATCTACAAAGATTTTTATTCTAATCAGTTCTGTTCTTTTTCCCTTTAATTCTTCATTTCTTTTTCTCATCCCCTTCTCTCTCTGTGTCTCTTTTAATTAAAGGAAACACCGAAGAGGCTGGAAGGCTACTGGGCAGCAAGAACGTCCGTGTCAATTGCTTGGATGAGGTACAACACAACTGTACAAGCATTATACTGGGTTTAGCAATGAAAATACTAGGTCCAAAGGCCTACTTGGTGTTAAATAACATTGCTATACAGACTCCTGGAAATCAGAATTCTTCTGAAGAAGTTTCCAGCTTGCAGCTGAATAACGAACCTTTGAAGAGCTCTTAGTTTCTTTAAGAAAGTTTAATGTTATAAAATGTAGTTTGTATTTTGTTTGTATTTTCTCTCAAATTCCTGCATGAACTTTGGTGTCTGTAAGGTAAGTTGAACACTGCGACAAGATACATGGGGGTGCTCCCTGGCTTCTTGTCACCTCCACCAAACTGTAGTCTATCTCCTTATATAGCACCAGGCAGCGTGAATAAAGAATACCTGTCCCCATTTTTTACCCATCTCATGCTTGCACCTCATCACCCTTTGCAGAACCATAAACAGAGTGAGTGAGCTGCCAGGTCAGAAGTGGAAAGTGCTATCTTTTGCAGAGGCAGATGAGATAGCCATGTAGGAGATATAATTCTCAGTGTTACATGAAGATGGGGGGAGGTTCTTGGAGAAAAGACTCTTGTATGAGGTTCATGTTTATTTCCTCTTCTTTGTCTTTTTACAATGTTCTAAAGCATACAATGTGAAAGTGTAACATGGAAGCAAAACTGTAATTGCCCAGCATCTGTGTTAGATCAATGTGTAATTTATTAATTTAAATGTCCAGTGACTTGTGTCTGTTCTTGATTAGGTACTTCATATCGGTATGTGTTTTTCCCAATTTTATCACTTCATAGGATCACTAGGAAGTTCAGGCAAGAAAGGACCTCAGAACTTAAGTTCATTGTCTCTTGCCCTCCCACCACCATAACTGAAGAGTTGGGCTGTGTCATCTTGGTAATTTTCCTGTGGGCACTGGCAGGCTGCTTCTGGCTCCCCACAAAGCCGTCTGTTCTCCAGCTGACCAAACCCAGTCCCCTCAGCCTCTCTGCACTGCACAAATGCTCCAGCCCCCAACCTGAGAGCTCCCACCATGTCTTGGTGGTACGCTGCTGAACTTGCTGCAGTTTGTCCATGTCTTTGTTGTACTGGAGGGCCCGAAATGACTGCACCCATGATACAGTATTAGTGCAACATGTAGGATTACTGCTGAGAGGATATGGTTTATTAATAGACAGCATAGCTGAGTTATGCCTCAAGCTATTGTTAAAGAAGAAACAGTATTAACAATACTTGTCTTGTGTTCACATCTGGCTAAGCCATATGTGCCTTGGGTATATTTACACAGTTCATGCAATGCACTTCTTGCATCTTCCCCCCTCCCAAGAGTGGTACATAATGATACATGTTGAACAGAAAAGGATTCGGATTTAAGATTTTTAATCCAGCAGTCATCTCATGTAAACTTTTAGAATTTTTCTGTTATAAAGTATTTTGCCTCAAATGTGTTATTCTAATATTTATACACAGATAGTGTATGAAAACACCAATTAAATGTTAGCTTCATCTGTTATCCAAGGTTGCCACAATTGGAGACTGCTTTGAATGTATCAGGTCTCATTTTCTACCTCCACTGCCACAGCTGCTTATCTTGAAATTCACTTTACTATTACAACTGTTACTTATTTTATTAAATTATATTAATTTAAGAAATGAGAAATGGAGCCCTGACAATCAAATGCTTAGATACTGAAAGGGGAGCATAATTCAGGTGGGAACTAAGAATTCATTTCCTTTCTTAAAGTCTTTTATCTAGGCTCTAAGCCTGTCTGCTTCTACTGTTCATGTGTCCAAGACTTGCTCACCCTTTACCTCCTCCTATTTGTACAGGGAGCAGTAGGTCACTTAAAAGCAGCAGAAGACCCCTTTATTTGAATTAGTTTTGCAGGTGCCAATCTTCCAGAATGGTGCAGGTATCCACCAGATACAGCCCTGTTTTTTTTTCCCCAGTGTCACTTCTGACCAAATCTTTTATTTATTTATTTGTTTGTGGATTTAGGTAGTTGAAGAAAGGAAAAGTATTTAGCTTTACTCAATGTCCTTATGAGAGACATACATAGCGCTTCCACGAACTTAAGTCTTTAGTGGTTTGACTCTGTCAGCTTAAATCTGAGGGGCATTTACCCTCAGGTGTCCCAAAAATATTAGGACAAATATAAAGGCAATGGAAATACATGCAAAAATATATATATATATATATATATAAAATTAACTTAATCACACACTGCTTATTCATTTTTATCCTATTTTTAGATGGAGAGGTTTCTAATTTAGAAACACAGTGTGGAAGAAAATGTTCAAGAATCTTTTTTCCCCTAGGAGAACAGAGCTTGTAAATATTGCTGTGATTTCATGTTGGCAACTTGCTGACTTTAACTCCATCCAGAGTGTGGCTAAGATCTTTTAGGTTATTATAGAAATACAGTCTAGAGGAAGCACACGGGGCTTCTAGCCATGGAAGTTACCTCCAGTCATGCTGGTAGTTAAGGTTGTGAAGGAGCACTGTAATACTACAATACCATATTTTCTTGATAAATGATTTCTGCAGAGAGGTTTGACCTGAAAAGGCTTCACAGTTTTTCCGTATTTAAAATAATTTCCAGGTTGTTCATACTCTTATCATATATAGAACTATCACTAGGCATTGCCAGCATTATTTTTTCTTCTAGTTTGGTAATTTAGCTGTTCATTGTATAATATAAAACACGTCTTTTAGAAACAGTCCACATCTGTGCTAATTACAGAATTTAGTAATTTCTTGAAATTACAGCAGCAGCCTGCCTATTAGTGTATGTCTGTCTTTTGATGTTTTGGTGTAGTGTTTCAAAATCCACAAACCAAATAAAATTCAACATCTATTAAGAATTCCCTGATTTCAATTCAGGACATTGATGTAGGATTTAATTTTTCATTACTACAGTTACATCATCAGAGAAATTTAATGTATTACATTAAATATGTATTACATATGTGAAACAGCAAGATGACTGACTATAAAGAACTATAATGATGAGATGCATATCTGCACTCACTGAACAGTGTTTCATATTGGAATTAACTGTAGATAAATTTTTTCATTCATATATCTTTTGACTACTTTGCGAATCTAGCTTGCAGCAAGTTTAAGTAGGTAAGGGCAATCTTACTCAAAAGCTTTAAGGCTGGAATTTCTAAAATCTTTCATCCAGTGAAGATTCCAGTCATGTACCTTCCAAACCCAGGACACTAGACTAGCAGCGTTCAGTACTATTTCTGTTAAGTCAGAGGCATTTTTACAATCCAGTTCAAAATAACTAGCTGAACTAGTCCCAGTAAGTTGTTCCAACCTAATAGCGCTCGTCTTTTTTTTATTTAAGGAGTTGATTTTGAAGGCATTCCTCAAGTAGTATCNAGAGTGGTACATAATGATACATGTTGAACAGAAAAGGATTCGGATTTAAGATTTTTAATCCAGCAGTCATCTCATGTAAACTTTTAGAATTTTTCTGTTATAAAGTATTTTGCCTCAAATGTGTTATTCTAATATTTATACACAGATAGTGTATGAAAACACCAATTAAATGTTAGCTTCATCTGTTATCCAAGGTTGCCACAATTGGAGACTGCTTTGAATGTATCAGGTCTCATTTTCTACCTCCACTGCCACAGCTGCTTATCTTGAAATTCACTTTACTATTACAACTGTTACTTATTTTATTAAATTATATTAATTTAAGAAATGAGAAATGGAGCCCTGACAATCAAATGCTTAGATACTGAAAGGGGAGCATAATTCAGGTGGGAACTAAGAATTCATTTCCTTTCTTAAAGTCTTTTATCTAGACTCTAAGCCTGTCTGCTTCTACTGTTCATGTGTCCAAGACTTGCTCACCCTTTACCTCCTCCTATTTGTACAGGGAGCAGTAGGTCACTTAAAAGCAGCAGAAGACCCCTTTATTTGAATTAGTTTTGCAGGTGCCAATCTTCCAGAATGGTGCAGGTATCCACCAGATACAGCCCTGTTTTTTTTTCCCCAGTGTCACTTCTGACCAAATCTTTTATTTATTTATTTGTTTGTGGATTTAGGTAGTTGAAGAAAGGAAAAGTATTTAGTATTTTAGTATTAGAACTTAAGTCTTTAGTGGTTTGACTCTGTCAGCTTAAATCTGAGGGGCATTTACCCTCAGGTGTCCCAAAAATATTAGGACAAATATAAAGGCAATGGAAATACATGCAAAAATATATATATATATATATATATAATTAACTTAATCACACACTGCTTATTCATTTTTATCCTATTTTTAGATGGAGAGGTTTCTAATTTAGAAACACAGTGTGGAAGAAAATGTTCAAGAATCTTTTTTCCCCTAGGAGAACAGAGCTTGTAAATATTGCTGTGATTTCATGTTGGCAACTTGCTGACTTTAACTCCATCCAGAGTGTGGCTAAGATCTTTTAGGTTATTATAGAAATACAGTCTAGAGGAAGCACACGGGGCTTCTAGCCATGGAAGTTACCTCCAGTCGTGCTGGTAGTTAAGGTTGTGAAGGAGCACTGTAATACTACAATACCATATTTTCTTGATAAATGATTTCTGCAGAGAGGTTTGACCTGAAAAGGCTTCACAGTTTTTCCGTATTTAAAATAATTTCCAGGTTGTTCATACTCTTATCATTATAGAACTATCACTAGGCATTGCCAGCATTATTTTTTCTTCTAGTTTGGTAATTTAGCTGTTCATTGTATAATATAAAACACGTCTTTTAGAAACAGTCCACATCTGTGCTAATTACAGAATTTAGTAATTTCTTGAAATTACAGCAGCAGCCTGCCTATTAGTGTATGTCTGTCTTTTGATGTTTTGGTGTAGTGTTTCAAAATCCACAAACCAAATAAAATTCAACATCTATTAAGAATTCCCTGATTTCAATTCAGGACATTGATGTAGGATTTAATTTTTCATTACTACAGTTACATCATCAGAGAAATTTAATGTATTACATTAAATATGTATTACATATGTGAAACAGCAAGATGACTGACTATAAAGAACTATAATGATGAGATGCATATCTGCACTCACTGAACAGTGTTTCATATTGGAATTAACTGTAGATAAATTTTTTCATTCATATATCTTTTGACTACTTTGCGAATCTAGCTTGCAGCAAGTTTAAGTAGGTAAGGGCAATCTTACTCAAAAGCTTTAAGGCTGGAATTTCTAAAAGCTTTCATCCAGTGAAGATTCCAGTCATGTACCTTCCAAACCCAGGACACTAGACTAGCAGCGTTCAGTACTATTTCTGTTAAGTCAGAGGCATTTTTACAATCCAGTTCAAAATACCTAGCTGAACTAGTCCCAGTAAGTTGTTCCATCCTAATAGCGCTCGTCTTTTTTTATTTAAGGAGTTGATTTTGAAGGCATTCCTCAAGTAGTATCTCTGTGTTCCTTGTGGCACCTGCTCTTTCTGCGTTGTCTCCTTTCTAATAACTTCCCACATACTGTCTCAAATAAAAGCCAAACTTCCAGTCTGTGTGTTCAATTTGTGATTTCCTGAATGAACTGGCATGGTTGTCTGAACCTAAAGAATAAAATAATGCACTTTTTCCATGTTAATGTAGGGGTGGCTTCCTCACTGCAAAATGAACTGGGAAAGGGAGAGGTGATTGCTTTAGCAGTGTCAGCATGCGAGCGTGCACAGCGATTTTTCAGCCAAGGTTTTTACAGCCTTTTTGGTTTTCTCCTTGTCCTATTTATGTAAATCACCTTTGACTTTAACTCTAGCTGGGTAGCTAGTATTTCCATGGGCAGAGTGGTGGTATGCCTGAAAACCTGCTGAGGGAGCTGCTCTGGTGTGATGCAGCCCACGTGTGCCACATCGTGGCCAAGTTCTCGTGGCTGTGGTCTAAGAGTGAAACGAGCATGACAGGTGTAAAACACTGGGAGTGTTGGTACTGCTTGGATCCCTTTTTGCTCTTGAATAACACAGGTCATGTGGCTGCTTCAGTTTGTGATAGTCAATCATCAGTGTTACCCACAAAACAACGACTTAAGTATGTCTGTATTGTGTTCTTACACACTCAGCATGAGTGTTTGCTGGCCACATAGTCAGCTTTTCTGCCAAATACGCACAGGTCACTGGTATATAAGATCTGTGCACTTTTTTTTCTTTTGGTATACACCAACTCTTGCTCCCTGGCCCTCCCTCTCTCCCCTCAGTTCCTCCAGTCAACGAAGGTTGAGAAACTGTGTTATTGGAAACTTCCTCCATAGTTCCTAGAAGACAAGGTTGTTTTTCCAGTTTGTGATCTTTACAAATTTGGTTTTGTTCATCCTGTGTAGTAGCTCCCAGGTGCTTAAGAGAAATACTGATCTGCTTTCTTCTTCCCTGACTTCTGGCTGTGGAGTCCAAGCCCTCCCTGGTTCTGCTACTCACTGCCCCTCCTGCCTCCCACTGTGCCCTTCTCTTCCCTTCTGAGGTGATGCAGCCTGCTGAACCCACAATATACTTTTTTCTTCTTTTCTGCCACCATGGCAGCATTAGGTCAGCTTAGCTCCTGAAATCTCATCTTTTTCATCCTCTGCTTCTGGTACATTTTCAACGTCAGGAACTGGGAATGGTGGTGTGCAACAGAGCTGGGCTGGGTGTGGTGTAAGGCATAGACTCCCTTTATGCCTGGGAGTCCTTGGTGGTGGCTTAGCTCAAGAACCTAGTCAAGGGAAACGCCGAGCAGTTTCTACAGGCTCTGCAAACTCTGTTCTCATTGTAGAGTCAGGCATACAGGGAATGCCTACAGCCCTGCAGAAGACAGGAGGTGTTAATTTTGCTTGCTGTAACCCATGTGGCATCCCTACAAAGCGAACAAGAAACGGGAAGATTCATTTTTTTTCCAAGGGAATGAATTTAAAAGAATGGATTTTTGCACAGAAGAATGTTTCATAGTAGCTGCTAGAAAACTGCTTCTTCGTCCTCTATTCCATTACGGAAGAATAAAGTAATTTCTTTCATCTGTATGCTTCATAAACTGTCTGGCAGCTTAGTCTTTTAAGTATGGTGCATTGACAAACCAAATGCCATCTGTCAGAAAACAGAATGTTTCTGGTCCCGTCTTTGATGTTCAGCCTGTGAAGAATATCTGCAGTCACTTCAGCTTCTGCGCAGGAACATAACACAAGATACCAGGCTTTTCCAGACACGCTTGTGTTTAGCCTGTCCCTTTTTAGTTTGCTGTGAATGTGAAAGCCTGATATTAGTGTGAGCTTAAATCCAGTTTTGTAACATCTCTCCACATGTTTTTGCTTTATATGTTTTTTGATCCACACCACAGCTTGATGCTTTCAAAATTTAATCAAAGGCTTTTTTAAAAGTTTCCCAGGAGGAGGGGAGGACGAAAGAGAATACCTTTCCTTTGTCCTATAATCTTCAGACAGATTTTTAATTGAAACAACTATCATTCTCTATATAACCAAACTTTAGGTCATTGTTTTCTTAAAGTTCCTTCTCCAAACAAAAACCTTACTGAAGTCATGTTACAGAGATACTTTTCTGTGCTACTAAAGGAGGAGATTCTACAATATGACTCCAAACTGGGACTGGCCTCTAAAAATTGCTCTCTGTTTAATGTACCTTATTAGGTATATTAGGATAGAATGCCTTTCGTTCCTTCACAGGACCACAAATGAAACCTAGCAAAAACAGTCACAGATTTGTTTCATGAACTTTTCTCTTCAGATCTTTTGTTTCTTTAATAGTAGTTTATACTGTAGCATATGAAAATATTTCAGGTTATTAAAACATAGTGCATCAAGAAATTATTTTTTAATGTTTTCAGTTAGGACAGGGAGTAATGAAATTATACTTAAAAATTGTTATTATAATTTTAACTTGCCCAGTTTCTCTCACCTTTAGGATTTTTTTTGAAAATGATACTGATAAATATAACCTTAGGTTTTGTTCTACTATAAATGGAAATAAACATATATTAAGGCTCAAACTGACAAGTAGATTATTTCAGAATATCACATTACCCTGCATTTACAGAGCTGCAGTAACGGTGTACGTGAGTGTGCACATAGCCCTAACCTGCAAAAAAGGGCAGAAAATGCCATTTTGATTTCCTAGTGGGACGGACTAAATCACACTCCCATGTATTCAGTGCTGGAGAATGTTTTTAGGCAATTACTGTGTCTTGGCTGGTAAATTGGATCCTGACTTGATGTTAAGTAAAAATGAACAGTATATTGGAAAAAGTGTATCAAAATCTAAAAAATGAATGTCATGCAATTTGCTCAAAAAGAACCGTCCTTCTCCCTGCCCTTTGAGAGGGAGAAAGCCTGTATTAACAATTCACTGCAGTTCTGAAAATTTCCCCTAGGGCTTGCCCAGGTTTGCATTTGTAATTACAGTAGTGCAGCTCTGATAACTCAGCGCCTCCCTTGCTGAAGCTAATCCTTTTTGCACGGGTGCAGTTTATCACAAGGTAAGGTTTGAGGCTTCATCGTTGGTAAAGTCTATTTAGAGCTGTATAGCTTTACAAGGGTGTTTAGAGCTCTGACTGATGTAAGATCACAAACACAATACCAAAAGGATGGATAAATGGGAGAGAGGAGGACAGTACAATTACCAATAAGCATGTCTAAACAAGATGGGTTTCAGAAACTGCAAATCTTTTTAATGGCAAAAACAATAAGAACCTATTCCTAATCTTCTTGTTACTTAGCATATAATGCAGGGGAAAGATAACAACTTAGGAACCTTACACATTTTCTAAAACAAGCTTTTTCCACTATGATGAGCGTTGGTTGTCTTTTACACTAATGTCTTACACAGAAGATCAATGACTAATTTGTGGAAAATGGTTTTCATTTTTTCAAGACTGGTCTGTTTTCAAAAATGTAGCACAGCAGAAAACAGTGACACCATGGAAGATAGAAAATCTACTGCATGTTAGTAACCACATTTTTTCATCAAGATTTTGTGAGCTTTTTTGTTCTTACTAACTTTAATATTACACAAGGCTTTGGCAGGTACATTGAATATGTGTGAACAAATGAAAATTATCCATGGCGTGAAGGTCCAGAGATGTTACTAATTCTTCTTGTATGCTTCTTCCTTCCTCTTTTTAGCATGGCATGACCCCTCTAATGCATGCAGCGTACAAAGGGAAAGTAGACATGTGCAGGTTGCTCTTGCGCCATGGAGCTGATGTTAACTGCAATGAACACGAACACGGATATACTGCCTTGATGTTTGCTGGGCTTTCAGGTAACTTCTTAACTAAATTTATCTCACTGATTTTTATGGCGTTGATGTGTACAGTTTGCGATGAATGAATAGTTTAAAGAAAAGTGTTGACACCTTTGTATCACAGAATCACAGAATGGTTGAGGTTGGAAGGGACCTCTGGAGATCATGTAGTCCAACCTCCCTGCTCAAGCAGGGTCCCCTAGAGCGCATTACCCAGGATTGTGTCCAGACAGCTTTTGAATATCTCCGGGGAAGGAGACTCCACAGCCTCTCTAGGCAACCTGTTCCAGTGCTCTGTCACCCTCACAGAAAATAAGTTTTTCCTCATGTTCAGATGGAACTTCCAGTATTTCTGTTTGTGCCCGTTGCCTCTTGTCCTATCACTGGGCACCACGGAGAAGAGTCTGGCCCCATCCTCTCTTCAGAAACTTACACACATTGATCAGATCCCCCCTGAGCCTTCTCTGCTCCAGGCTGAACAGGCCCAGCTCCCTCAGCCTTTCCTCATATGAGAGATGCTCCAGTCCCTTAGTCATTTTAGTAGCCCTTTGCTGGACTTGCTCCAGAAGCTCCATGTCCCTCTTGTACTGGGGAGCCCAGAACTGGACACAGTACTCTGGGTGAGGCCTCACCAGGGCTGCCTAGAGGGGAAGGATCGCCTCCCTCGACCTGGTGGCAGTACTCTTCCTAATGCAGCCCGGGATGCCATTGGGCACCATGCTGGCTCATGGTCAACTTGTCATCCACCAGGACCCCAGGTCCTTCTCCGCAGGGCTGCTTTCCAGCAGGTCAGCTCCCAGCCTGTGCTGGTGCATGGGGTTGTTCCTCCTCAGGTGCAGGACCCTGCACTTGCCATTGTTGAACTTCATGAGGTTCCTCACCGCCCAACTCTCCAGCCTGACAAGATCCCTCTGAATGGCAGCACAGAGCTCTGGGGTATCAGCCACTCCCAGTTTTGTGTCATCAGCAGACTTGCTGAGGAGGCACTGTGTCCCTTCATCCAAGTCACTGATGAATAAATTAAACATTAACGGGACCCAGTATTGACCTGTGGGGGACACCGATAGCTACAGGTCTCCAACTAGACTCTGTGCCATGATTCAGGCTTACTGCAACTTACATAACCCATGTTAATATGTTGAGAATCATCAGGACAGTGGAATAGGGGAGCTGCTGTTCAGCATTGGGATGTTTTTTTTTCGAACAAAAATTGTCTTTCTTCAGCCGTTTGAGGCCTGTAGTCTATCTGTACTTGTTTCCATTTGGTCACATCTCAAAATTCAGTCTCATGCGACAGTTTTCTTGGACAGTGGGATACGTTCTGTTTAATTATATTGTGTTACACTGAAAATGATGCTGCACCAGGTAGCCTTTTTTAGGACTTCATATCAGTAGCTTTGACTAATATTTGAGGCTTGTCAAATCAATCCAATATTTTTGAAGTTTTGCCTGTCTCCTACATTATTTTTGCAACTATTTTGTGGTCTTTTACAAATTCATTTAGTAAGTTTTAAAAACCTGTATTCTTACATTATTTTCCCTCTCCTTTTTTTTTTTTTTTTTTAATGAGTGCGCTTTATATATCTTTTCCTGGCTGAGGTGGTGCTTTGCAACTTTCCTCTTCCTATTCTTTTTCCCTGATGAAAGGAACAATTATCTTCTTGAGTGAGGAAAGGACATTATATAAAAACATTGTTCCTTCTAGGGAAAGGATTAGATTTGGGAATATGAGGTTATCTTAAGTATCTTCTTTATTAGGCCACTTACATCCCTAGAACCTCCTGTTTTGGGAGGATGTAAGATTTCTTATCAGGTAGAGTTTAAACTCTGCTTTCTTTCATCATAAGTAAAAAAAAGAAAAGAAAGGCATGTGTGTACATGAACCCTAACTGGCTTATCAGACTGCTTTTCTGCTAAGACTTTGGTAAAAAGATTTGGGAAATTTCAGCATTTTGTAGCATTGAGCAATATCTGAGCTGCAGCAAATGGATAGGAACAAACTGTCAGAGGCTGTTAAAATGCCTGCATCTTTATGGAAATTGCTGGATTTTTACCATTTTCTCCCAGCTGTGATTTTAACCTGCCATCTGTGTTTGAATGCTTCTGAATGTTGGCTGTAAGGTCTGTTATTTGTGAGTGCAAAAGGTACGTGAGTACTACTGACACACTGCCTTTGTTTTTAAATCAGAAACATTAATTTCTATCCACCACCCCCTTCTTCTTTCGTATTCACTTTTTTTTTTGAGTTAGCATGTGCACAAAAACTGATAAAGTAAGAATACCTTTGAAAACAGAACTAGCACAAGTGGTGATAAGTGTCCTTAATAGTCTCTGAAGGGCACCAATTAAGTCATATAATCTTCCCATCAAATTTTAGCTTCATTTTATTTGGTATTTAGCCCAGTCTGAACACCCAGTTCCCACTGTGGAGAAAGGAACAATCTGTTCTCTTCTGTATGCTCCTGCTACATAATAGCACTGAGTTTGTTTTTTATTCTTAGAATAGCAAATGTTGTAGTTGAACTGTCAAACTAGATTAGTAGGATTTGCTTCTGTAGTGCTATCCAGGGGGACCAAGTGCTAGTATAGTTATATGCGTGTGACTCACATAAGCTCCATGTGGAGCTGAATGTACGTTACAGAGGGCAGAATTTTACCCTCTGTGAATTTAGTTTTCCCTTTAATGTAACACTTTGGTACCATAAATAAGGAGGCAGCACTGTGTGTGTTTCTCTTAGTTCATTCTTAAATTAATGTTCTTGATATTATTATTTTTCCTCAGTGGTATTCGTATCAGGTCTTAATTAAAAATTCACTCCTTGTTCTTCTATAATATGAAGAAATACACGTTCTGGTTTGTTCCCTCTAATTCCCCATATCTTCCCCCAAATTCAGGAAACAAAGAAATCACCTGGATGATGTTAGAGGCTGGAGCAGAGATGGATGTTGTCAATTCTGTGGGAAGGACAGCAGCTCAGATGGCTGCTTTTGTGGGTAAGGTTAAAGTGTAATTTAATCTCCTAAATCCCTAAAGTAAAATCTTAGATTCTGATGCTTTTTATTGGAGAAACATTGTTTAATAACCTGTTCCGAACTGACACAGTTGTTCATCTTTTTCTTCACATCTCATCCAGTAACAGAGTCCATTTGTGTTTTATTTCCATGCTCTTGTTTCATAAATGCACAAGTGATGATATTTATAAGAGTAGATGCTGCTGCTCTGCGGGCATGCAAGTTTCTGCAATGTCATTATTTTTCAAATAGTAAGAGGAAGCCTGTAATATTTGAGGTCTCTGAAGTGCACGTATGTACTTTTGCAGTACAAAGTGTGTAACTGGAGCTTCCTCTGTAGGAAGGAAAAACACAGCACTACAAATGAGGAGCTCTCATCCGAGCTTTGCCACCAGCATGCTGTGTTGTAATGGTTAGTCATCTCCTGCCCTTCTCCCTCTGCATGTGTGAGAGGGAGAACTCAAAGAACCTGGTCTGAGATGGGTCAGTACTTACTGATCTAAACTTGACTAGATTAAGAAAAGATTTGTCATTACAGAGTGCTAGGTAATCCTGGGCAAAACATGCAACCTTTTCCCTTTTCCTTTTCTTTACCCACCTTGGCAGTGATCAGGAGATTCCTGGATTAACATTCCCAAATACAAACCAAATATAGCATTTTTTGCTATATTCTGCAAATTCTGGCAAATGCCAGAAAAAGTAGTGTTGTTTTCATGAATCAGCTATTGCTCTCCAGATGACCCCCATAACAACCACAAATGGGGATCTCTTTTCATTTCAATGCAGCCTTCTCATCTTCTTTAAATGTCTAAGAACCCTCTTGCAAGTCCATTGGTGTTCTGGATTCAAAACCCTACTTTGCCATTTAGATTTACTTCCTTTAATAGTGAGTTAGTGCAGTTTCGATTTCAATCATATCTCCTTCTGTTCTTTTAAAGAGGAAAAGATTGATATTGCTCACTTGAGTTTCAAGCAGCAAATCCTTAACTATCCACTTAATATGCTGAAGAAGTCCACTTCTATTAATTATACTTTGGATTTGGAGAGTGTTTGCGAATGTGATGTTGAATTGTGTTATTAGTGAATGAGTAATGTCATTTCCAACATACTTTTGGAGAATTCTTGTTTAAAATCTCATCATATCACCAGAATAAATATTTTCAGACATACTGAGGTACGCTACTCCATAAAAGTCTGAACACCGGAATCCATTCTTTTTTATTCTCTGTCCAGTCAGTTCATCTGTCTTTGTGTGGGAAATGAGGATACTTCTTCCCCTGTCATCATCTTACACTTGGCTCTATTAGCTTAGAACAGTCTCTTCTAAAACAGTAGAGGGTTTTAAATGCTGGTATTTGGTTGGCTGTGTCTTCTGCTGATGATAAATGGAGTTAACGCCAAGATAAATCAGTCAATTTAAAGAATGTGGCCCTGAACTAGAGAAGCTAAATGTTACTTTCGCTTCAGCCTAGTAATCCATCATTTTGTCAGATGCAGAAAACAAGGAGGGGGTGCAACTTCTCTCATCCTATTGTTTTCATTACAGTCCCCTTTTTTTTTTTGTTAAATCTTAAGCATGTTCTGTTCTTTAGATTAATACACTACTATCTGTTTGAGGTGTGAAAACTTATAAGTCCCAATGCAAATGTCATTAATTTTTGAAAATGCAAAGTGGAGAGAACTTCTCTTGAGAAATTTTACCCAATATGATACTACTAGTATAGTTGCACATCAGAGTCAGAATACTGGCTTTCCTTATGGCTTGATTCCAAATGTAGTGAATAATTTTGGGAAGAAATACCTATTCTTTTAGTTTTGGCCTAACAGGGAGAAAGGATGCATGAAGGGGATGGAGTTTTCGAAATGAAATTTCATGAAGTCATTTTCTTCTGGAAGTCAGTAAGTCATGCTTTAAAGATGAAAAAACAGCTGCCTGTTACCAGTGCAAAGCATATCATGCTTAGCTCTGTTGTGGGTAATCCTCATCTGTGTTCATAGAATATCCCGAGTTGGAAGGGACCCACAAGGATCATCGAGTCCAACTCCTAGGTCCCTAAAGGGTAACCCAAAATCAGACCATGTGTTGCTTATATTAGGTTCCAGGTTCTTTTTTGTTGTTGTTGTCATGATCGCATTTCTTTAGTGATTTTTTTTTTCTTGTGTGCTTTTAGGTCAGCATGACTGTGTGACCATCATCAACAACTTCTTTCCACGTGAAAGGCTGGACTACTATACTAAACCACAAGGCTTAGATAAAGAACCAAAACTGCCAGTAAAGTTAGCTGGGCCTCTCCATAAAATTATTACTACTACTAACATGCATCCTGTTAAGGTGAAGTAATATGTGAATTGTATGTATTTGTTGGCATGGGAACTGTTTTTTTATGTCAAAAGGCATTCAGCTCTTCCATGAATCCAGCTGAGATCAAAAGCATTATATACTAACCCAGATGCTTCTGAAAACGAGAAAGAATCAGGTCTAATGTCTAGGAATGATTCAAAAAATGAAGCTATTTCAGTGTTCATATAAGTCAGAATCTTGAACTAATACCTTTAAGTGGAGGGATTCATATTTTTAACATTAAAAAAAGACATAAATTGCTTTCTTGTCTGTTTTTTTTTCCCTAGCCTTACTCAAAGTGGAAACATAAAACAATTCCCTATCTTAACAAATTCTCACTGTTCTCTCAATGCTTGTCTCAGCATATATCTTCCTACCTTAATCACTGGTTCACCATAGTAACATCTGCTGCTGTTTCCGAAAGTATGTGCAAGAGATGTTTATTTTTACTTCCCAGTATATTTGCTGAAAATAATGTTTTTTATAGTTTGTTCCTCCTGTGTAGCTCAGAGAAATTAATACACGTAAAATCAAAGACAAGTTCCTTGGGCTTGCCATTCAAAGTCAGGAATTTGTCAACAGTTGCCAACCAAGTATCTGCCACATATGCAAACTGGCAGCTAATTTAATGAGTAGAGCGTACAATTTCCTTTGGAAATGGTTAGTTCAGTGCTTTATTAGTCTACCTAAAGCATTCCAAGTTTATGTGAGGTTGATGTGTTCTGTGAAGCCGCTTAAATCATACAGGTCCAGTTTTTATTTTCTTTGAATATTCTATTTCAAAAGGAAATAGATTTTAGGACAGTGTGTAGTAGTTTCTGTAAGTGTTTCTTTTAAATAGTTATAATTCTTCAGGTAGCTCGATGTCTTAACATTTTTTAATACCAGTCTTAATTCTGAATGCTTCTTGTATGGGAACTGTGAATTACCGTATACTAAATAATAATAGTAAATAATGACACTGACAGAAGAAGGGGAAGACAGCATAAGACAGAAGTAGAGGAATATTAGGAGCTCCACTGAAATTTAGTTACAATGACCTATCTAACCTTTAACGCTAATGAATAAGTTTAAAAAATACTAACTCTGGATTGGATTACATTTTCTTCAATCTTTCTCATAGATTGTGTTGCTAGTAAAAGAGAACCCTCTGTTGGCTGAAGTCGAAGCACTGCAGAAATGTTATAGGGTTCTGGATCTAATTTGTGAGAAATGCATGAAGCAGAAAGACATGAATGAAGTGCTTGCTATGAAAATGCACTACATCAGTTGCATCTTCCAGAAATGTGTTACATTCCTAAAAGAGCGAGAGGATAAACTAGATGGATTTATCAAAAGGTAAGTATTTCTACCCAAAGGTCTGAAGGTACACATATGAACTAGCTTTACACATATGAGAAAAAGACAACTGTTATAATAGTAATAGTTGGATTGTTTTAGGTAAAGGCTCTGACAAGGGAATTTTGCAATAATCCCAGTTGCAGTCACTTCAGGATGGCACTTTTTTTCTCTATGAAGTAGCATTGTCCTTTCCTGGGGTACAAAGGAAACATTCCTAGAGTTTCAGCTCTGTGCTGAAACTGGTTAGAGCTTGGCAATCACGTGGTAGAGAAAAAGGGGGAGTGATAGGCTTGAAAAAAGAATTTCTCAATGTCCAGTATGAATCATCTGGGAACATTTCTTTTGCCATTTTGCTCTCCAGCAGTCATACAGGGGGAGATTTTTTTCAAAAACACGTAAGCAACTGAGAACTGCAAATCCCACTGGTTTTAGATGAGACTTGGGCTCTTAAATCATTTAGACAGATCCTCAGAACCCAGTCAGAGTTACAAAACTAGCTGCCTGATCTGAAATATCAAAGTAAGTGGCCTGATTTTTAGAAAGGTCACATCCCCCATACGACTCTGGATTTTTAGGGGATACTGAAAATAAATCATAAAGTCAAGTTTCACATACGGAAATCATATAGTTCATCAGTGACCCATATAAAAAAGTAGGAGCCAACCAAGTAAGTATAGAGGCATCAGGTCTATGACAAGTTATTAAACGTAAATAAAGCAGAATTTTTATTTTAAAATATTGCTGTGCACTCTTCAGTGTTTATTTGTATTTTATTTTAAACACAAAAAAGCACTTTGCTACTTCAGTCTCATGTAGATAGTAGTCCGTCTGTAATTGATTATTTTTCGCTGCATGGCTGAATTATTAAGTACTGGTTTCAGAGCATACACTTAGTTATTTTATATTTCATAACAATTGTGCATCACAGTACAAATCATTTCATTTACATTTTAAACACTTTTGAGTTTAAAGTTTCAGAATTATTTTGAATTATAATTCTTCTCTATTAGTTGAAATATGGGATAGGACAGAGTGAGAAGGACAGAGTACAGCATTCTGTGTGTTTGTTCTTGAACATTTCCTATGTGATTTCTTATTTGACTTTGGTTTTAAAACATTTAGTCTCTTGAAAGGGAGAGATAAAGATGGTTTCCCTGTATATCAAGAGAAGCTAATTCGAGAAAGTATCCGAAAGTTTCCTTACTGTGAAGCTACATTGCTCCAGCAGCTTGTGAGAAGTATTGCTCCTGTTGAACTAGTAAGTTTTTTCTATCAAGAAAATATTTTCTAATACCTTGCATAGTAAATTCAGTTTAAACTAAGCCATCTTTCTTTTTCTGAGCTTCTTCAGTGTTTTATGTTAAGCAAAGGTTTTGGATGTCCCTGAACTCTCTGGTAAACTGGAATTTCATTTTACATGTTGCAAGAAAATGCTTTAAAATATTTCAATCTAGAAGGTTTTTTTTTCCTGTGCAAATACTGAATGCTTAAATGCCTCAGCCGTTAAAGGAAATTGAAACAGTTTGTTTCTGTGACAGAGCTTTCTTTTTCTACTCTGGGATGTCCATTCAGTTTTTCTTTTCCAATGCAGTTTTACAAATTGTAGATTCGGACACAGATGAAACTTATTTTGTTCTCTCTTTTTTTTTTTTTTCCCCGGGGTCTAAACTGACTTTAAGATCGAATCATTTCCTAGGTTTAATACATTCATTATTTCTAGTGTACATGAAAAGTTGATAATATATGATGGTAGAAAAAAGAAAAACATTCTGTGAAGCTCCCTTTATCACTGGGAGAGACAAGATGATGCCATATACAGTACAATGTGTATCTGAATTAGGATATCATAATTACAAGTAAAATATCTAACTTCAGCTTTCCTCATACATCTTTGCTAACTCACTTCATTATAGTACTTTTCATTAGTTCATAATAAATCTTACAATAACAGTTATTCTTTTTTAAAAATCTATGTTCTTTCTGGCCTTTGAAAGCTAGATGTTATATGTGCTAACACTGGGGAAATGGCACAATTTTGTGACATACTTGGATTATGCTGAGTGAATTAAAAATAGCCTCCATCTTAAGTGGCTCCAGTGAACGAAAATGTCCTGAGGCTTAATGCAATCCCTACTGTTTGTCTAAGCCAGAAAAATAAACACAGTATGAAAACATAAGCCTTCATAATGCATTAAGAGTTGCTTTAGAGTAAACATTTTCCTTCCTGTCTCTTTTTTCTTAGAAGAGCTTGCAGTCTTTTCTGCCTTCTCTCTTTAAAGACATCTGCTTTGTTACACTATATTTCTGTCCATTATACAGAACTGGAAAGATGCTATAAATTTTTAATTTCCTGGAAGTCCTTGACCTTTGGCATGCACAATTACTTGGATTCAGTCTGGGCATCTCAGCATTGTTCTAGTAATTATGGCCCTGCATATTCCATGGTGGTCTAATTGTTTAAGGATTTACGTAGAGCTGGAGCAACTTGACATTTTTGTCCTCTGCTTACATCATTGCCCAAAATAACTCTTAGTTTATGGTTACCAGTAAAATGTACTAAATCTGACTGCTTGTACTGCATGGGAAAGATACTGCAAATAATATCTAAATAATAATAAGCAAATAATTGTTTGGAAAATTCCAAGCTCTGACTGTTTGGTCTGTAGTCTGAGTACACTGAGCACAATAGTCTCAGTGCCAAAAAATCAGTGCCAAATAAAATAATCAAAAAAAAAAAAAAAAAAACCAACCTGTGTGCCAGCACAGAGACTAATTTGCAAAAACCTGGTGCATAGGATCTACAAGTGGGTGACTGTGAAAAGACCACTTTAATAGTACTAATAGTAAGTCATTAATAGTATTATAGTATTAATAACAGTTCATGAATTCACCAAACAGATATGTTACAGGGGCATTCATGATACAACAACAAAAGCTGTGGGATATTCCCATAGAAGAATGGCACAAAGAACAGATGGCACAAAAGTAAAATAGTTGAAATGGTACCGGAATAGATATACACAGAACACGTTTCAGGAGTTATTTCAGATGGAAATGAGGAAAGCAAAGCTATCAGTTAGTAGTGATATATTTGTGAATATATTCAACAGGTACAAAAATTATCTTTTAAAGCTTCTGAACTTTGCCTCCATGTTTTAATTTGACTAAGTGCCTTACTTGGAGGTCTAGACTTCTAACTTAGGAACCTTATGCAATTAACGAATCTTCACGGAGTTGATACAGAGCATTAAAAGTAGAGCCTACTCTCTTTTCTGAATGTTAAAGGAATGTATTGTCCAAATGCAGTAAACTCAGTGGGTAATATTTACACTTCAAATTATCTAGCTTGTCTGTACAGAAAAACAGCAGTTTGAATACATGGACTTACACATATGCTTTGTATTATATATATTTGTTTTATTTATATTTCTGTCTGTTCTACCTGAAACTAACAGTGTTATTTAGGACTACTCATGTAATGAATGACTGCTTACGTCTTAGGTAGTGCCTTCTATATTATCCAAATATTTGCCCTGCAATAATAACACATCCCTCCAAAATCATTTTTATAAATATAAGTATTCATTCAGTTAAGAAAGGGGTAAATTTAGTTCTTTATAATGGACTTCTTGAATAATCCCACAATATGCAGTTATTAAAAAGTCCTATTATCCTTGCCTTCAATTTTAGTTTCATTGCAGTATATTTCTGGTTTTGATTCAAAACAAAGGTATAGAATGAAGGAGCATTCTGCACAGAATGCAGCCATCTGTTCCTCAGAATGTAAGCGCCTGTTAAAAAGCTGAGAGCAAGTTAGCTTCAAATTTGGCTCCTTTTTACAGAATAAAAAAATGATAATTTTTTATCATTTAAGGACAAAGTTAACTTTATATACAAAAATGGATGTAACTCTATACATGCTAAGTTATGCATGCTACTTGAAGTTCTATGATTTAGTTTTATATTCTTGCTGCTACAGCATCTTCAGTGTGACCACAGCTGGCCACTCGGAAGCTTGAATTGATTCTTTTATTTTTCTCTTCTGTTGTCCCTCTTCATGTTGATGTTTCTTTTTTAATCTGAAACCTACAGTATAGTCATGGTATTTCCTGTGTTTTACGAAGTTATTTTGTTCTCATTACCCCTTGTCTTTCAGGGTTCTGATCCTACAGCTTTTTCTGTACTTACACAAGCTATTACTGGCCAAGTGGGTTTTGTGGATGCTGAATTCTGTACAACTTGTGGGGAAAAGGGAGCAGACAAAAGATGTTCAGTGTGCAAAATGGTAAGAATCCATAAATAGTTATAATGGATCACAAAAATCAGTGCCATTGAGGGGATGAGGATTTTGAATGTTTCACTATTTACCATGTAGACTTACGAGGAATCACATGTATGCCTGCACTGAAAATATACAAGGCATCTATTTCTAGCAGAGATGGCTGCAGTTCACATGTAGGAGTACTTGGATTTCCAAGTGTATATGTTTAAGGATTAAGAAAGAATGAATGAAATTTCTGTATGTTCAGAGTTAAGCAAAACAAACTCTTCTTCTAGAGTTGTATATAGATTAGAATTGCTTTATGACCTTACAAATTGCTTAAAAATACCATTAAGTAGTATACATAGGAAGATTTAACTTAGTGCACTAAAAAATATAAGATTTTTTTATATTTTTATAATACATGAAGATGAATTGATAGCTCTGATAACTTTCAGGTGATGTACTGCGACCAGAACTGCCAGAAAATACACTGGTTTACCCACAAAAAAGTCTGCAAGACCCTGAAGGAAATTCACGAGAAACAAGAGCTAGAAGCTGCCAAAGAAAAAAGGAAACAAGAAAAAAAGGAAAAGAAAGGTTAGGATCTGTAGTTTGCTTACTGAAACTAATGTGGCATGAACTGTACTGCAAGGAACAATAGTAACGGGACTTAAAAATCTGTAACAGCTGAAGTTGAAAGAAATAGCTTTGTTGTAACTTAACAGCATACCTGCATTTGTTGGAATTCTGGTCTTTCAGTTTACAAATGCTGTGTGCTTTCTGGTTTTTGGTGCTACGTTACACAGGTTTCTGCAACTAAAGCATTCTGAATTACACTGTGCTGTTTCAAAATCCAAATTTTTAATCAAAATAATGCAGAAGTTTCATGCTACTCTACTTTTCATTGGAGGTATTAGGAAAAGTTGGATAAGATAGCCCTGTCCTTCCAGTTGCAAAGGCTAATGGAGACCTTAATTCTCCTTTGATACTTTCTTCCTGACAATCACAGTATAAAGTTAATTGTTTTTTTTATTTTGAATGTAAAGAAAGCATTACTCTTTTAACTGTTAATGGTATTTTTCTGCCTTCAGTAAGCATTGTGACAGGAAAGACCAGACAGTATGACCCCCTCCCCTTAGCCTACTCCGATACAGTATTTCTGTAAGTGAAATCACAGGAAAATTGCAGGTGAAATCTCTTTTTCCCTTTTACAACATATTAGATTCCTCTTCTCTTGTTTTAAGGATTGTAGAAATGCATTGGACAAGTCACACTTGCCTTATAATGGTTGTATTCTTCACTTCAGCTGGACTGAAAACTATAGCAGGACATAAGTTATTAATTGCTGAAGTTTCCATTAACTTTCTGTGATGATCCTGTTACAACAGGAGGTGCTGTTGCATGGGATCAAGACTACTGTAGAAGTTGGACACACGGGCGCTACAAGTCTCTGAATATATTGCATAGCAGTATAGCAAAATGTGAGGAGCTTTCAGCAGTGCGACACCTCACGCTGGTCCTAAATGCACCCACTTGTAGGTTCATCTTAACAAGTCAGTGGCCAAGTGCTGTCCTCTTCAGAGGGAGAGACAGGATCTTGGTGGATGGCTCTTCTCCCTCCCTCACTAAAAAGGAAGGCTAATGTTTTTTTATAATGGTAGTACTGCACTACCTACATGTTAATCTTTGTTAACCTCTTCAGACACATGGTCAACACATGATAGACCTTATCAGGTCATGTGTTTTTCACAAGACGGTGAACTCATCCTAGCTTCAAGTCACCTTGTGATGGTGTTGTATCAAATCTCTTCATATCAACTGTAGTTTTAGTTCAGAAAGCTGCTAATACCCCTTGCAAATCCTGTATATCAGCAAAAAAGATGTAAAAAAAATCCACAGCTGTAATTACAAGCAAAAGCAAGAGTTTACAAGTTTCTACTGTGCAAGGGTGAGTGTTAAGGAAGTTTATGCTTCAGCCTGTGTTAAGGAAGGTGTTAACTCCGTAGCCAAATGGGACCATGGTAGGTTTTGGCAGTGTTGTGGCTAGTTAGGACAGTGTTTTCAGCTGGTTATTAGTCATAAGAGAATAAGAAACCAAAGTGAATTACTTCTGAAGATGCCTTGGGCCCCCAACTAGGCTTTCCCCTTTTCAGAATTGCTAGCATGCAACCCCTACTTAGCAAATCAGGGCAAAAAGTTATTTAACAGTTTTTTTTCTCTGAAAAAAATTGCTTGGAAAATGAAGTTGTAATAGCTGATTCCTTTCCATGCAGTCAGGTTATAAAATTCGGGATGACTCATTTCAACTGGAATTCATTATGGTCAACTATTCATTAGCAAGAATTTCTTCAGTCTGTTATGTGCAAAAATGCTTCCTACGCAATCACATAAATACCTTTTTTTTTTTTTTACAGGACACCTGTATTCTATGTTTAATCAGCCTGCAGCCATTCTTTGAAAAGCTAACCGTAGCATCAGTAAAGCATGTTTGAATTAAAAGTTAAAATAACTGTAGAGTCCTACTCTGCTCCTCTATGTATTAAAAGGAACCGTGGCAAAATTGTAGAGAAATTAATGAGAGCTCTGTGTAGTTAGTTTAGGAATAATCTTACAGCAACTTAAGCAGAACTCTCATGTCTGAGGTCTTTTTTGATGAAGCTTGGTTAAATTAATCACTTTTGTAATTGCAGAGTTTCCTAGCATTTATTCTTCCAGAATAAAAATGGTTTGCTAGCAGATGAGTTCTGCGTTTACTGATGAAGAGTTTTCTCTTTTGTCTAGATGAAGTGCAGCTAGGAGAGGCTAGTTCTACAAATGAAGAACAGTCAGCTCCTGGTCCAGATGCTACCAAAGAAGTGGATCCAAATCATGCTACTGACCGACCAGAAGAAACTGAACTTGCCAAAGAGTCAGAGGCACTAGCCCTGCATCCTGACAGTCCACTGGAAAGTGAGGCTGGCTTAGCTGACGTTGATCTCCAACAAATTCAAGGTTCTGAGGAATAAGAAGAGGGTAGGAAGGGAATAAGCATTCTGGCAAAGTCCCTGTGCCACAAGGGTCATAAAGAATTTTTTTCTGCAGACCATGTCTGAGTTTTACAGCATGGCTTATGGAAGACTCCCTATGAAAGACAGCATACCTCTGTTCATCTTGAGGTGAAATACTGGCTAGTTTGTCTTCAGGTTCTGTTGTAGATTTAAAAAAAAAAAAAAAAGATATTTATTATCTGATAAAAACTAGATTGGCATAGATCCATCTGTATGTGTACCAGCAGTAAGCATAGTAAAATCTATGAGTATCTGTGGTCAGTCAGCCACTTAGTAAAAAATTAAAAAGTATTTGTTTTAGATTATTCATGTTTTCAGAACCTGAAATCTATTTTAATTGTAATTCAATTTTTTTTTTTCTGCAAGTACACAGAACTGCAGTTAAAAGCATTGGGAAGCCAACTGTTTAATTGCTTTTTTTACGCCACTTCATGAAGCTTTATCTGAAAGAATTCAGTAGCAGTTAAGTTTCTGAAGATACTCATCTGAATTCTCAACTTTTCATGACATTACTGTAAATATTTTTGACTAGTGACTGCACAACAACAGTGTCTATTTTGTGGCAATTTTATTAAATGATGCTTCTGTTTCAGATGTCTCAAACTGACTGTGAAATGTATGTTTCAAGAGAATTGACTTCATTATTTATTTGCTCAAATATAGTACAAGTTTATCAAAGTCTAATGAAGGGAAGACCAGAAGGATTTTAAATATTTTGACTGTCACAAATAATGGTTTCTAAATCTCAGCTTTCAGGTAAAGGTGCCTTAGAGCACACTGGGATGTTTATGAATTATTTTGTAAGAATAAAAGATGTTTAATATTGTACATACTGAACCTGGGCACAGTGAATTAAATGGGAAAATTCATGTATTCAGTGACACAATTGGGATTTCACTTAGGCTTTCAACTAAATACCATATCTTGAAAATAGCATCCCTTAAGTATGGCTGATTTCACTCAGATTTACTACTGCTTCCCATGAAATCAAAGGGAACGCCATAACCTAAAATACTACTTGCTGCATAAGAAGGATGGTAGAGTTTGATATTCTCCAATTGTTTAATGAATAACTGGTGTTTTGAGTGTGGCAATATCCTCCAATGTAAAAGAATAAGGACCACCCTCCATACAGAGGAAAAATGCTATTAATTTTTTACTATTTAATATATTGAAAGTTTTTGTTTATTATTCTTAAAATTGTAAGAGTGAGGATACATAAATGCAGGGAATGTATCTTTTGTATGATTCAAGAGTGTTTTAATTTCAATTATTAAAAGAATAAAATGTGAAGAATAAAGGGAAGGTTTGCAAAAGATGGGAGCTGAGTGGCAATTCTGTTTCCTGCATCTTTAACGGCTGCGGGGGCCTACTGTGACCTTCTCATCTGAGATCCGTGGGCTTCCTGTAGCTCGGGTGTACAAGTTTAATTTTATGACAGCTGAAGCCTGGAGCCAACGAGGGGCAGAGAGCAAGAGATGCATGTCTGAAACTTAGATATGGAGTCATGATACGGTTGCCATGTGCTCTTGAATCTGGGAATGCACAAGAGCTGCTGGTTCCCAATTCTACACGTAGCAGCTGGGGCTCACTGGGATATATTTCTCTTTAATGCTTCTCTGACAATGCCATTCATTCAGAACAAACGATTCGGGATCTTAGAAGTGTCGTAAAATCCACAGCACAAATCCTGCTTTCATTCCACCAGCCAACACCTTTTCTTGATGAAGAAGAAAAGTCCAAGCAATAGGAGAAAGTTCGAAAATTGGAAATAGGTGTGAAGTACAGGCTACCTGATGGAGATTACGCAGTTGCATTTGTTCTCGTTCTAACTTCAAAAGGCTTCAGAGTCATTATGAGCAGAGAATGCCACGCTTCCTTCTTTTTGCAGTGAATCTCAGAAGAGAACCAATGCAATCCGAATTAAGGCCCTGGTGCCCCCAGAAGAGAGCTGCTTCAGCCTTCCTCAGCTTGAGCTGGTGACAGCTTTTCTGTTGGAAGATTATGAAAGGTTCTGCATACACTTGGGATAATGAGAAGCTCTGGTACAATCATGAATTGGAGGAAACATCTGATGTGACGTTACTTATACAGAGCTTAAAGTAGAATGAAAATTCATATGCAATTTACTGATTCATTAAGCAAGGTTATAAGTGACAAGACAGCTGTGGAGTGCAAAGCCAACAGATAGCTCTTGCAACTTCAGGGGTATATGATTCAAAAGACTTTTTTTCCCCTCCACTGACTTTGCTTTCTAGGAAACATGAAGTCCTCCCTTCTACTTTTCCAGCTGTTTTACTAGGTATAAGGACATAGCAGCTATAAATGTGTACAGCCTGCTTCATCACGGTCCTTGCTCCCTAATTCACTTCAAGGCTAATTTTTTTTATTTTTTTATTTATTTTTTTAATATTTACTCTGTTGTCTTCTTCAGCCTGGGAAATCTGATTGAATTAAGAACATAAGGCAAGTTTCTACAACTGAGTGAATCTTCTAGTGAACTAAATGTTGCATGTTGAAACTTTAGACTACTGATGCAGTTAAATATTCAAGGATTTTCTTCATCTAACAAAGGGAAGTTCTCAGCAAAATGTGAAATTACCATTGTAATTTGAGTACTTTGTATATAAGTAGCTAACACGCCTTTTCACTAATGGCTATAAAACAGACAGACCTTCTGATAAAGCTCAAATGGATGAGTATAATGGAAAGCACTGCCTATTAAGTAAGGTGGTTCTGACAGTCAGTGATTCTACTGACTTGTGGTTTGTTTGACAGCATCCAACATTTACAAACTACAAATGTGAACAGGCAGCAAATATTACAATGAAGGACTTCTGGATGCCATAGCAGGTCACTGGATATTTTTGTTTGTTTAATCTATGTATTCCTGGGACACTTGTGTGTCTTGTCTCACTTGTTACAGTGAGAGGGCCAAAAAATCTAGAGGTTTTTGATGGACTTTTCACCATCAAAGACTATATATGTATAAAGTAACTCAGTCTTCTTCTCTGAGCCCATCTATATGCTCAAGAAGTACTGTTTATCCTTTAAAATTTACTCATGTGAAATGCATTTTTTTTTCAAAATCTGTATTCTTTGGGGAAAATATCAAATTAGTTGTTAAAAAAAGATTCTATAATAAAATTCTTTAAGTTGAAGCACTGCATTCCAGCATTCTCTGAGCAAAAAACTTTGAAACAGGTCTTCATTTCACTTCAATTTTTCTTTAAGCAAAAAAAGACAGGGACAGAAAAAATATTCCAGACCAGATATATTGTGCCTCTGATTTGATCCAAACATTTGAAATCAATGAAATTTACTCTGAAGTGACATTGCTTACTACCTCAGCTCCCAGTTCCGTGTGGGATGCAGTCTGCTTTCAGAGAAAATCACAAATTCAGCATTTTCCATGTCTATTATGACATGTGAAATCTGCTTATGTGCAATCTACAGATTCTGGGCTTGTGAAATTGCTGCTATGAGATTATTACATTGTAGAATACCTCAGCTGTAAGAGCTCAAAAGACCCAGACAATCTAGGGATTGCATACACTTCGTAAATCCTAATTTAGACAGGACCGCTTTAAGAAAAAATGTTAGCCAGAGCTTAATTTGATCTAGCTTCTCTGTAAACTGATTTTATTTGAGAAATTAAACATTCTTGAAACCTACCGAGGTGTTGATCTACCTTTTAAAATTGCAGAGATGAGGATGATTTAAGGGCATTTACTAAATGCGTACAACTTTAAGCAAGAACAATAGGGAAGCTGAAATCAAGAAGGAAGGAATATAACATCAAAAAGGTGAAAGGAATTAAAAGGTTTAACAAAGATGAAGTCCTGTATCTGGGATGGAATAATCTCAAGCAGCGGTACAGGCTGGGATTTGTCTGTCTCTGTTGAAAAGCACCTGGAAGTCCTGGCGGGCAGCAAGCTGACCCTGAGCCAGCAGTATGCCCTGGCAGCACTGAAGGTAAAGACAAAAGTGGAGTCAGCAAATCAAGGGTGTAATTATTCCACTTGACTTGGTACTTGTTAGGCCACACCTGGAATATTGTGTCCAGTTTTGGTCAGCCTGGTTCAAGAGACACATTAAAAAACAAAAAAGAGGTTCCGGCAAGGGTGCCACCATGATGATCAGAGCTGGAGGAAGTGGGCTTGTTCAGCTCCAGAGAAAAGAAGAGTTGGAGAGATCTAATCACAGTCTTACAACACCTAGAGGTAGCTATAGAGATGATGAACTGTCTTGATGGGGATGCACACCGACACGACAAGAGCCAACAGGCCCAAGTTGTTGCACGCAGAATTCCATCTGGATATGAAAAAGTTGCTCTGGAGTGCAATTAAACACTGAAAGAGGTTGCCAAGAAGTGGTGGTCTCTCCCTCACTAGAAATATTTGACTTGCCTTGACAGGGTGCTGCATAACCTGGTGTCAGGCCCTGCTTTCAACGGGGCTTGGACCCACGGATCCCTGCTAACCTAGACTGGTCTGTGACTCAACGCTAACTGAGGAGAAAAAGAAGGAAGTCAGAAGACAAGCCCCAGGCTGAAGAAGGGCTTTGATATGTCAGATAGCACTGACTGAAACTAAGCCTTTGGCAGAATGGAGAGGGAAAGATGTGAGGAAATGCATTACTTTCCATCTATGTACACATCGCCTGCTAGTTCCCTTCATGGTAACTGGCTTAGAAGCCAACAGTGTCAGGTGTAGTGCTGCAGCATTGTCAGCAGTCTTGGGACACTGTATCTGATATGGTATGAGCTGTTTCCAAAAGGACCAGTTCTCCATCCTGGGAGAATGCTGCTCCTGCTATGGAGCAGCCACAGACCAGAGCCAGATTTCAGCATGCTTAAGAGCTCATGGCTCCACTGTAGTGGGACCCAACACAGTATCCCCATAACCTAAGAACTTTCAGTGTATTCATACAGTACAGAAAGGAACAAATTGGAACTTTAACTCCTCTACGAAATGAGAAAAGCTTAATAAGGTTTATCTCATATCTTTATTTTGGGGGAGGAAGACAAATTACTGGTAGTGAACATACTTCACTATTATCTATTATCTAGTCTAATTATCCAGTAGAAACTATAAAGAATGAAATCATTTGTCCTTAATTTCTTAAAAATTAACTTGCAGTTTGGCTTTAATAATGTGTGGTAACAACAGTATGGTAAGAATTGCATTTCAAACATCTTTTATTGTAACATTGCCACTATTTATCATTTGATTTCTTAATTTTTTGACTCTACATAAAATATATTTGATGATAAAAGGAATGTTACACTAATACTTTTTGTTGCTGAAAGTTCATTTAATCAGATGTGGGTTTTAGTGTACTTGTATTATAGAGTTATTAACTTACATAAGAGGTTTATACCCACTTTAGGCAGAGCAGTAATTTTTTTCTTAACGAAGAAAAGAGTCATCTAAATTGGATTGTCACCTTCTCAGGGGATTCTTCTGCTTTTTTATCAAGCCGTCTTTCTCGACAGGTGGATACTTTGTTCCAGTCAACAGAAGTAAATTCCATTATAGATCTTGTCATTGCCCGTAGTAAAACAGCATCTTCAGGGTTCTCAAAGAGAACTCTGCCAAAAGAACAAAGCAAATGTAAATTATCTGAATGTTTCCAAACTACTTTGGAGCTAATTTACTAAACACACTTTGTGTAGAAAATGAAGTTAGAAGTCATGATGACCCTAAGAGCGAGGATTTGAAAATTTTGAATTTTTGGAAGGTTTCCTTCTGTTACCAAATTTAAGAAAGCAAAACAAAACTAGAAAAGGTCAGAATGATGGGATTCTAAGGGAAAAAATCATGCAATAAATTATTTAAAATGCATTTAAAACAGACTTAAACTTGCTGTTTTGTTTTCACTGCTTATTTCTTACAAAAAGTATAATTGTCATACACTTTCATGTTCTGATCCTTAAAAGTATCCAGTGAAAATCATAAAACTAACTTTGTGTACTTTATGATTTCATAGTGATATGATACCCATTAATGCAAATGCAACATTTATTTCACATGGGTCTTTCAAATAGTCACCATGCAAATGAATTCAGAGCACCGTGAACTATATTGTTCACACATCCTGCCACTGCTGCAGCTGGGGAGAGAGAAGTAGCAGACTTGCAACATCAGTTCAGAATTGACAATAACTTATGTTAGACCAAAAACTTTAGACTCAGAAACAGTATTAAAACCCACATTTATAAGAACTTATTTCATAAAGGTGTAGCTTTATGTTAGGTGTAGCACACCTAACATATGTGACTATTTCCACCGGGTATAACACACTTTGTCAAACACTCAGGTACCTTGCAAAGCCTAAGCATCCACATAACATGGAGAGGAAACTGTACATCCATTGTATCAATAAGGACAACTACCTCCACTGAAAGCAGGAAATAATTCATTTTTAAACATAAATTAGACTGATTGTAAAGAGCTGTACTCAAAGTAAATAGGTATATAAAATCAAATTGTTAAAGGAAATCATCATATGTAGGCTTTCATTATTTCCTTTAATAAATCTTACAAATATGTTCATGTGTGAAACTCAAAAGTACAAACAAACCTGATATCTTAAGATTGTAATTATAAAGATAGCATCTAAAAATGCCATCACATCAAAATGCAGCCTTGATACTGCCTCAATCTAGGCACAGAGATAACAGAAGTAAGTTTTACATTTATTTCCATGATGTTGAAACATAACAGAATAAAAGTAACATCAAATATAGATTAAAAAATTTCATTCTATAGGTCACTAATATTTTCCAGACAGTATGTATTATTGAACAGCCAGCCAGGAGAAAGTTGTCTGTGTCACAATATAGAACAGCTATTCTGATGCTCTAATGCTTCAAGCACACTGTTTCTAGTAATCGGTATTTGATTTCTAAAATAAATAGCATTTTTATATACCTGGAATACCTTTCAATATTAAATTTAAAATAGCAGCGGGTAGGTTATCTTATCAGAATAGTACAGAGTTGCAACTACGTTAAATATAATAGACCAGAAAAATTTTCAAAAGATTACTTCTACCGTTTTCTTCTCGTTAGGGTTCTTTTTAGGTAAAGGAAGAGGAAATTAAGTATATGCTTCTAAAATGCAAAAGAAAAAAAAAAAGTCCAGAAAAGTTACTTACTTATTTGTGTGATTTCCAAATTCACAACCTGTAAGAAAAAGTTCACATTAAGACATTAATGCCTATATAGCATTTTGATTAGCTGAGATCCTGATCCTAAATTACTTGTTCAAATGAGTTAAAAACCAGCAGAAGACTTGAAATGTACATAATCATTTTTTATTCAATTACTGTGGAAACAAATATCTGGTTCTTTTTAAGTTTATGTAGTTCTCATATTTTATTTTCCAGACAAACATTTCCATGCATTTTTTTTTTTACTTTCGCAGAACTGCATCAAAAAGCAGACAACATTGTGTGGAAATGCAAGGTTTGTTCTGGATGGTCACATGTGCAAGTCACAAGGTTATGGATGGTACTCACCTGCTTTCTTGTGCCAGGACCATGCTGTCCTACAGCTGTGAATGTTTTAAGGACTCTTTAAAAATTACTTTCTATGCTATTATCAGACATCATTAAAATATTCTCAGCTTGGAAAGCATAAAACGGAATCTGCTTACAGAACTAGGCAAGATATGCAAAATTGCACTAGGAGAAAACAGCGTTAGGAGAAAATATTTTCTTCAAGAGATTATTTTATAAAAGCACTAGAGGGCATCAAAACTCTATGATGCTGATCACTGAGACAGCATAGTAGTATATAGAAATGTTTTTAATTAAACAAAAGTAAAAAAAGAAAAACAGAAAGATACATTGAAAAACAATAAAATGCTGTTTGTTCATCTATCTGAAAAACAATTCTGTAACTACAGGGAGTGGCAAGAACTTATTTGCCATAATACACATAGTAGAAGGATTCATTCGTTGATTATTACTACCACTGCTACTGACTTGAAGCAGTTTGGTTGAGTTCCTGATACATTTATATTTTACTACTAAAGACAACAACTTTTTACCGGATGAATGGAAAGAACTTTAAAGATGTAAAGAATGTAAAGAACGAAAAGAACTTTTTTTCTAATTCAAATCACCCAAAAATGTATGCTTTTGCTTTTATTATTATAAATACCTGGGGCTATCATCGGTCTTCTGGCTGGTTGAGCGCCTCTGTTGCATCCCATGGCAGACCCCAGTGGTGTATTTACTCTCTTTCCAAAAGCTATTGACTCCAGAACACAAAACCTTTCGTGGTTATGAAGATGAAATGCTGACTCCCTTTCTCTTTGTGTAACTGCTGTTAAAAGGGATATTAAAAATGTATTTTTTCTATCAACTTAAAAGTCTGGTATTAAGTATCTGCGTGCAGCAGGTGATTCACATTATTTTGTGCAGAGATTTATAACAATAGTGGTGTAACACTGCATAATTTCACAATTTTCACAATGTCACAGAGTGACACTTCCTACGGCTTTCCGGTGAAGCCCTGTCAAATAAAATAAAGTATTTCTTTCAGATGCAGTAGGGTCAGGAGTTTTAAACTGAGAAACTAGAACATGAGACTCTTCATTATCATTTAAATGAGATCTACTGTAGAAGTCAGTAAAGACTTGGAAGTTTCTGTATGAATACTGAAAACGAATCCTGCTTCAAGGTCAGTTCAATTCTCATTGCTCAATTACAGAGAAAACTGTAGGACTACAATCAAAAGAAAGGCTTCAAATTTTCTTGTTTTGCACTTTACTTCAAAAATAACCTTACATTTTAAAGAAAGAGTTTGAGACTGTAAGTCAAATAGGGGATTTTAACTTTAATGATATGAACTGCATACTAATCTAGCACTTCAGATATGGAATAGAAGTGAGCTGAAGGTTTAGAACATAACTCTGGCAGAAGCATTTAGAATTCAGGGGAGTTTTTAAGTCATGGTGTCTGGGGGACTAATTAGAAAGGAACTGCAGTAGCCATGCCTGGAGTGTGAGCAAGTGTCATGCGTAAAGGAGACGGCCAGGACAACGCTGTGGGAATGTTCCACAGATGGAACATTTTCCTTTTAACATGAAAAAGGGAACATTTCATTTAACAGTACAATCTTTGTAATGTTAAAGAAATAGTTCACTAAATAGAAAGTCCAGTGTACAGGTTGATACAAATTAATGCCTGAAGTCCTAATCCAAGACTAATTACAGTATACCTGTATTGAAGAGAGAAGTCTGCGAAGTTTTATGGAAGTGTTTCTAGAACTATAAATGCAATGTGTATTTTTCAGCAGATTTAGCTTCAGTCACCCCTCCTTAGCCAAAAATGACCATTAGCAAAACAGTCTGATGGAAGTGCTAAGCACAGGTGTAACACCAGACCAAATATTGAAGAGACTGGAGGTACATTTGGCCCGTACAGAAAGAATGCATAGGCAAATGGCCACATGGTCAAACTGAGCAGCTCACTAACCCCTGACACATACTGTGTCCCACCCGCCAGCTTTCCTTCATGATGGGCCTATGCAATCTGCCAGCCCATGCAGACGTCCTGTGGTGGCCATCTCAAGTCCTGCATCCTGTTTTCTTCTAGGGACTGGGAGCAGGTTTTGAAGATGATGTTGTTTCTCCTCACTGTTTCCTCATCAGGAAGAGATGGAGTACAAATCAACACCTTCCTCAGTGCTTCCCAGTGAATCACACAGCTGTCCCAACACCAAAGACAAAATCACCAAAGCTCATTTCCTGGCTCCACTGCGTCACGTTTATGAATTGATTTATCAACTGGCTATTCTCAAGATAATTTTTTTTTCTTTCCTGTAGAATTTACAGTAGACAAACTGTGAAAGATCTTCTGGTTATTCATAAAGATTTATATTTGACAGCTTGGTCAGCATGGACCTTATCAAGAAATGTGCACATATGTATCTAAACTGTACAGAAACATGTAGATGTGAGAATATTATCCCCATCTAAGTGCATAGACTCACTCATGAATATATTAGTTTGTGTGCACGAATCATACAATATCCTGAGTTGGAAGGGACCCACAAGGATCATCGAGTCCAACTCCTGGTAGGTAGGTGTACATACATACACTCATGTATAGGTACATACACATACAAAATGTAGGTACATGCTTCTTAACACAGGATTTTGTCTCTTACTCAAAGATATGTACACCAACTACAAGATAAACATACACAATTTAAATAGAAAAAGACAGAAATGAAAAATGTTTGACGAAGTAAACTGTTTATGCCACACAAACTCTATTTTCATGATAAACCTTGCAAAAAAATAGGTATCAGATCATTAGATCTTTTGCTATATCAACAAATGCATGTAAAAAAGTAGACAAGATTAATTCACCTATTTTTCCAAATGGATTAAAATCAAAAGTAACAGTCAATGCTTTGTGAAAAGAGAAAAGCAATCCTTACGCTTCCTGTCAAGGAGCTGTACTGAAGGGAGGAAGTATATCACGTAAGACCGGTAGCTTGGATCATGTGCCAGAGGGTTATGGAATAAGTCTGCAAAATATATACAAAACAAGCAACACCAACAGCAACAACAAAAGAACAAAAGAAAAACAACTAACTTAGCAAGACGGGAAAATTAAAGAACACTAGTAGCCAAAGATTTTGTAGAAAATATTATTAAATTCAAATTATTTTTATGCTAGGTAAACAAAGCAGTTTCTTTACACACACAAAATTACTCAAGTGAACACAGACTGCAAGAACTAGCCTATTGCACAGTATGTAAAATACCACAGGCAAGAACTGAGTGAAGGTGCCATCACACACTCTGAGCCTTTGAAGCTTTTTTTGTCTTTTTTACGATATACAGACAAAACCACTAAGTGCTTGCCTTTGATTTTATTTTGTATTGTTAGGTGATGCCTATTTTAAATTGTAGTAGTCTTTTAGGCATGATGGCTTAAAGATAAGACACACAATTTGTAGGAGGAGAGAGTTAATTAAAAAAAGATGAGCTTTAGGACTCCAAAGGCTTTATCAGAGCTGATATCAAGTTTTTATCCCACAAATGCAACATAAAATGTAAATCGTTTTCTGATGTTTCGACGGATGATGTATTTTTTAAAACTCAGAAACTTAAAGACTGAAATGTTTAAAAGGGCCTAAGCTCCTGGAATGTGGGTACCACTAACTTGCATTAAGATGTGAGGCACTAAACTCCAAAAGCCCCTTAGCAACCTGACTAAAATACTTATGTTCAGGTCCACATTACCTGAATAACCAAACCTTTGCAACACACAGACAGGTATCAGTCCTGTGTTGCTGCTTTGCCAGATGTGGAACATTTGCCTAGCTTACATGCCAGATTTGGTTTGGTTCGTGTGAATGACATCTGAAGTTGATTAAAACAGAAATTGGCTCATTCCCAGATCAGAAAACAGACAGAAATAAGTTTTTTTTCTAAATTAAAACCATAATAATGCTATTTTTCTCCTTACACAAATACTGTTCTTCTGCAACAGTAAAAATAAGCAGGAGGCTGCTACCTTAAGATCAGAGCAGGCAAAAATATATTTTAAAGTCAATAATTTTGACAACTTCTACCAAGGTACACTGGTCTGTTTGAGAAGCTGTGGCTAATATTCGCTCTTGGACAAAAAATCCTCTGGTTTATGTAATTTTAACAGGTAGGGAGGGTAAGGTGGCATTACAGACACAAATAAGGGCTCTGATATTTCAGGGATACTAAAAGAAGAAAAAAAATCTGGAAATATTCTACACAGATTTGTGAACTATGGGTTGTCATTTTTTATTCTTCAGGCTACATTTGGCTGCCAAAGAGGGCTCGGTGTTTGATGCTACTGCTCGATTGTTTTGAGTGCTCAGTAAGTCTGGAAAGGGCAATTGATATCTTCTATGCAGAAAATGCCTGTTCATGTATTGAGAGCAGAACTGAAAATAATTTTAATTCTTTAATGAATTTTCAACAAAATCACTGTATTCAGAAGTAATAAGGGACCCACAAGGTGGCAGCAAAAGAACCGTTTTTACTGAGCACAGCAGTGGAATGGAATGATGATTCAAGAGAGGTTTTTCCAAGACACAAAGAGGATACTAAGTCCTTCTGAATCTGGATGCTACTTGGAGCACATCCCTCCTCCCCAGCACTGATCTGTGGGGTTTTTTTAGAGCATACAATTTTTTCTGCTGCTCATTCTTAAAATAAATCCAACCATCATACAGATCAAGATGGTCTTATTTTACAAAACATCTGGGACCAATTTTTGGCTCTGCTATCTACTTTCTAGTCAAGGTCATGCAATTTTCCTCCTACAAATTAGGGATAATGCTTTCTTCCTCCACAGTTTTGTCTGTTTTCTCAGTTGGGAACATAGGAAAACAGTGTGTCTATCCCACACAGGGCAGAAAGGAACTATTGTGGTAGAAACACTGAAGAACAAAACGAGTTTTCTGAGGACTGGCAGCAAGATGTTATCAGTTGTGGATAATAAATCAGTTGAGGCAATTTACAGAGTACATAACAAAAATCTTGGATTCCAAAAGAGAGAATGGAGCACAAGGTGAGCCCATAAAGAAACCCTCCATGTCTCCCAAAAGGCTGCAGTTGTGAGCAACCCATCCAATAAATCTTTAGAAGCTGACTGTCTTCCCTAACTGTGTGATGAAGAATGGTGTCATGCTTCAAATCCGTTGCAGTGCAGTGGCTAAAAATCACAAGACAGCCTTAAGAAAGAGAAATGCAACATTTTGGTAGCTGAATGTTGCTTCTGAAGTGAACAATAATAGTGTATTAGACCACCCCATTTTAACAGTCCTAAAGTCCACAAGAGCTACACAATAATAGAACATTATTATGCATCCAGAAGTTCTATTGAAGGTTTGCATGCTGTTTCTTCTTTTTCAATCCGATTGTCCAGCTAAAACAAAAACAAAAAACAACAACAACCAAACAAAAAAACAGATCTACCTCACAACAGTGAGAACCTTCCCATTTCCAAAACAGATTGTATTTTATAAAGATGAATTATGGGCACAGGCCTTTTTAAAGCTACACAGCCCAAATGCAGCACCCATTTCACATGCCTGAATGCTGCAAGCAGGCAGATAAATGCTACAGTAATACAATATGATACAGGATATCACTTTTAAAATGTACTTTGTTCATTTATTGATGTAATTTACTTCAAATATGATAATATACTTTATTAAACTAATAGAGTACTGTTAATCTGAGAACTCATTACTATGTAATTTCTTTGAAACAAAGGCATTGACAATTTTTGAAAGCTTAGCAACGAATGACTGTAAAGCAGAGTATTAAGTTTCTTCCAATGATTTGGATTTACTCTCATATCTTTGAACTGAAGAACATTTTTTTTATCAGGGCAGACTAGCATACATATATATTCCGTTTGATAGTTCTTTTAAATAATTGCTTTTCTATAGCAGTGGCCAGTCCAATATTCATCCAGTTTTCACAATGTCTTTGTGACTGCCACTCATAGTAACTCAGCAGCACTTTATTTGCTATTTCTCTTTATTTCCCACATATAACTCCAACAAGCACAACAAACTCCCTGTGCTTTTTGAAGCTTCATATTAATTGGTAGGGCTGTAACATTAAATTCAACTGACAGCACCATTCATACATAGGATGTCTGTCCAGACTTTGCCTAATCACTTCAAACAACTGCATTCTTATATGGACTATTGTTTCAGTCTTGCACATAATGGAAAAAAATTACAATAATTTTGCTGGCGTGTTGTCTTCCTAAGTACTTGATTTGTTTGTGAATTTTAGCCCAACATCAAGTTCAATTAAAAGTGTACTTTTCAAGCCACGTTTTCCTTTCCTGCAGTCAGAAATTCAATTTTTGAATAGATAAAGAGGTATGGTCTGATGACGTTCACCTCCATTAATTGTGACAGTAAGACAGGAAACTCATTTCCTGTTTTCTCAAAGTACTGAGAGTTTGGCATGACCTATGACAACATTCTTTTAGGAACGATGCAAAAAGATTGCTCACACTTTCACTAACACTTTCATTTTCAATAGGTTATTAGCACATACTCCTACTTCCCTGAAGGCTACTCCTTACACTGTAACTTAGTGGTGACAGCACTGTCTTGTATAATCTAATTTGAAATTTCAGATCCTATGCTACTTTCATTTCCACCAAGTATACCAAAAATTATGCCACTTAGATACTATTATACTTAATATCTAAAGTATATTTATTCTTAGACTCTAGAAATCCATAGAATCTGCCAAAAAGATGCAGAAAATAAGTTCTTCAAGCAATATAATTAACGAGACAGGAATTTGGGTTCTATAACCTTCCTCACCCTCTCAACAGCAATAACATCAGTTTCTCATCTCCCTTCACCTCTATGATAGTATCAGTGTACTCCCATGTTCCCTTACAAACAGGCAGCACCAAACTGCCTTGCCTCCACACTACTCCTCCAGGAGACCGGATAGCCAGCAGCCAAAAGTAGTTAACTTCTGAACTCATTTAGCAGTTTTTTTCTTAGTAGCAGTACTCTCTGTGGAATTTTCATGTTTTCCAGATCTCCTTCTTCAATCAAATTTGGTTGAAATTGATAATTAGCTTCAACAGCTATTGGCAAATGATGCAGAAACGGACAAGAAACATCCTAGTAAGATACACTACGAAAACTACTGCTTGCTGTTCTGCAAAATAGAAATAAGGTATTACTTAGGGTCTGCAAGCTTATTATTCCTTTTAATTCCTTCACTGTTTTGCCAAGTTGTTTTAACTGGTTGTCGTGAAGCAACAGAATCTGTAATGCACACAAGTCTTTCAGAGCACCTGAAATGAAATGAAGTGAAAAATAAATAACTATTCTCATCATATCTCATTGTATTCATTAGATAATTATTTTGTGTTGCACACGGAATTTGACATTCTAGTTATCCACCCAGGATATCCCTTTTGTCTTTCTAGTCACATCCTTTGAACATATGCCTCACTTTTTTTTTCCACTCCAGTTCTTTCCATTTGTCTCCATCACTCTCGCCTCAACAAATCAACATCAACTGCCTTCTTCCTCCCTTCCTGCATCCCTTCCTTCCTCCTATATCCCAGTCATCTTTGATTAATTCCTCTTCACTTCCTTTTATCCTTATCTAATATTACCTTTGCCTTACAAGCATATCTAATATTACCTTTGCCTTACACATAGTATATGCCTCAGAAAATAGTTCCATTTCAAATTATTATTAATATATTAAAAAAGTTATTCCAAACACTGTTGTGGCTGACCCAGACTCTGTATTCACATCGTCACACCACATCAGGTTTAGACATCTCATTTTCCAATTTCTACATAGTTCTTCTCATCCACGTTTCTCTGCTGATGACACCTGCCCTTCTGTTAATCTATATGTTGGTATCTACTGTAATGTCTCTCGTGCCTGAATGTTTCTTTCAAACATTAATTTTCTCAAAATCTCACAGAACTAATCAACATCATTTCGCATCCGATCATTTCATAGGGACTGAGAAGAGTAAAATGTTAGCATTTAAAACATCTAAAATGCTGGAAATTATCTAAACATCTAAACATCTAAATTATCTAAACATCTAAACATCTAAAAATTATCTAACATTATTTAAACATCTAAAATGCAGATTTATTAACATGCTTTGGGCTTTTCATTCAGAAATTCACTGGTCTGATACAGCTACTTTCATCTACAAGAGCAAGCAAAATTTAAATGGATGTATAAGATAAAGATGGAATTTTACAATAAAGCAGTTTTGCAGTAACTTTGCAAAACACTTCTCATTATAAAAGTAACTACATCACAAAGAAACCGCAGAACCTTAATGACTACATTAGAAGTGGGACAAGTTATTTATTTATTGCTTTTTTATTTTTTTGCTAAGTCTGTCAGCACTGCAATCAGTTTTTTATCATGTAAACATAAATGGCTCCCAGAAGGTACTTCGATCAGCTTATGCAGTGCCTGGTCAGCAAGAGGACTACAAATCATTACATGTAAAAAGAACTTTGCATATTCATTTTGAATATAAAATATGGTCATGCTATGCGATCAAAAATATTTTACAATTGCCTGACATTAAAGCGAATGATATTTAATTCCCTTAGACCAGCATAACCTTGACATTGGCTATCAGTTTACTGCCTCTCAGGTATATTGGAAGAAAATAATTAACATTTACACATACGTGGGAGCTTTCAACCATTAAGTTACTGGCTGTAGTCCAATGTTATAAATTTGAATGCCAATACACAGAAAAGAAAGTATATTTCTCTGCACAACAATCTAAAAAGTTTGGTAAAAAAGACTGGTACCTGATATATCTGTGAGTTCATTATTGTTGAGATAGAGTTCAGTCAAGCAGTAGTTTTTCTTCAAGAAAGTTAAATCTTGGATCTGAAATTAGAGTTAGGAGAACTGCTATATGTCAGTCTAAATTTAACTTCGGAGAAATATATACATGGCCTCTTAAAAACTGTTTTACTATAGGAAGTTTTTAATGTTCAGTCTTGACTGCAAGGTAAAGTATATACAATGGGGTAGCGAGCTGACCATTGTAAGAGCTGAGAACTTCGAGCACTAATGGCGCTCTAATTTTTTTTGTAAGGATAATTATTTATCCTTACAGGTGAAATACAAGAACAACAAATATAATTTTATTCCAGACACAATTTTGATTTCTGATGCAAAGTAATTTGTTAGTACAGGAATTATTTCAGTCCTTGAACTGTGCCACTGACTTTAAGACAGATGTGCTTTCCTCTCTGTGTTAACAGTATCTGAAGTTGGAAGGAGGGGAATAGGACGGAGGTTTTCCCATTCCTAAAGTTCTCTGAAATCCTCTGAGAAAAAATACTTCGAAGTTAAAAGATACTTAAGATACTTTAAGGTTCAGAAGAACCTGGCTGAGTGAAGACAGCAGTATTCTGAAAATAAAAAAATCATGTTCTTCACAATGATTATTGTACCTCGTGTAGTGTAGGGCCTACACATACCTATCATATATAGTGGCATTTTTCTATCTTTGCTAATTTGTTGTAAGATCATCTTAAGTTTACTTTTTGTGATAAAATTATTGTAATGTATTCTTAAAGGAAAGAAAAAAGAGCTTAGCTCTTCCAAGTTCAGAAAAATACATTCCCCCTATTAGAGCATTAAGCTGAAGTCTTCTAAGAACAGCCACTCAGTGGCTTCTCCACACAGTTTATATAGAAAATGAAAAATTTCTACACAAGTTGCATAGAACATTGGAAGAATACTTTTTGTTACTGCTTAAGTAGGAAAGCAAGATCTATGTAAAAATCATATCAATTATTTATCTTTCACTGATCAGCAAGTTCAGCTCTGGTTAGCGATCAGGCCATTTCTCCTTATTCTTTAGTGCTCTTCAGAAGTAAAAGGGAAAGCCTTATACCTGTGGTTTTAGTTCAACCTTTTCACATATCCGTATTTTTGCTTTTTTTGAAAACAGTTGGATAACCACAGGTCTTTCAACGAAGTCTACATAACATGCTATATAATTGATGTTAGCCTGGGGCAGCAGATATACATACACTCCTAAATTACATGGAATGTAAATTTATTTTTTTCTGCTGCTCACAGAGCTACGTATTTACCTGAGCAAGCACTTCTGGTGTTTTAAGAACTCACACCCTTTGTGAAAATCATGTAAACTACTGTACAGTAAGATATTTAAAAGCANTTTTTTTTTTTTAATTATCAGTGGCTAATGAAGAAGGTTGGCTACGTATTTGGAGATTTCTAAATCAGATAATTCTACTGTTAAGTAGCTGATTTTGTACAAAATACAATTGACTTGGCTGAAAACTGCAGTGTCTGGAGATTTTGACAGAGCATTGTCTTAGAACTTGTACAGGATATAATAACTACTATAATCTAGATTTGCACAGATGGAGAAAGTGTGGCACATGGTTTGTGTAACTGTCTTAGTACCATCTAACAGAATTTAATGTGGCTCATTGTCACACTCTAATCACTCGCCTGGACAAGTCTCTAAATCCAAACGTGTAGATGACATTACAGCCTGCATAATGACAGAAGATAGCCCATCCATCCTAGCACAGCAATGCTACTTGCTGTGCACAGGCAGAAGCAAGTTTGAAAGAGTATATATGTCACTCATGCGTGTGATGGCAGAAAGGAGTCTCACCTCAGCAACCAGCCTGCAATGAAACAAACTATGCATGTCTGGAAGGGCATAATGAAGGACCTATGCATCCCCTGCAGCCCACTCCTTTCCTGAAGAACTAGGAAAACCGTAAGTTTCTGTAAGAATACATTAAAGTCAGTCTGTTCCATGAGTTGCCCGCTCTGGTGGGCAGAGTATACTTGCTATGAGCTACACTGGAAACTGCTCTCCTAGATCTCAGCTATCAGTATGCTATCAGACAATTTTTCCAATGACCTAGTTCTAAATGTACTTAAATCTGTCTTGTTATTGCTAAGACATTAGCACAAAAACTCAGCTCCTTAAATTCACATAATTTATAAATGTGATCTGTAAAAAAAAAGTAAAAAAAAATCAGCTCATACTCTGTAATGTAAAACAAAATACTGTTTCTTCAAAACTGTCATATATATATCAGTTAAATTTGCCAGAAACTACAATAACATTTTATGTCAGAAAAATCATGATGCAATAAACAGGGAGTATTAATGCATTGTTCTGCTTTTTAAAGGAATACCTTATTACCTTATTGTTGTTAATCCACAAATACCTCAACCTATGAAACCGTGATAGACTGGGAATGCTTCTTAGTCCTCTGGTGGAAGAAAATAAAGTAATGAATTTCTTAACATTCATGGTGCTTAGTCACTTTATATACAGGTTAATTTTTTATAAATAATATTATGCAAGTACTAAAAAGCAACAATTCTGTAGAAATTATAGCAGGGAAAGATACACAGAACAAAAGAGAGAGATAATGTATGCGTTATAAACACCTGAAAGCATAACAAAGCAGCAGGTGGTAAAGAAATGGGAACAAACTCAATTATACATTAATTTCTTTTTCTGTAGCAGCATTTATTTTCCAGGGAGTATGAGTCCCATCTACTTTGCAGCTTGTGGAAATTCTGCTCAGAACACAGGAGAATTTTTGCATCCTAGGGGGCAACAAACGTAAAAAGAAAATTGTTTAAAAAATACAGTGTGGATTCTCCAACCACAGTGCCAGAGATGCTAACAGAAGACAGACACCAAGCACATCACAGTACATTTCTTATTTTTCGTATTAATGCACATTGTGAAATCTTTTTTTTTTCCACCCTGTTCCCCTCCTGTCCTCATATAAACTTAGTATTTACTCATATTCATTAGCAGTCTTATTTTAAATGAAACTGCACATTCACTGAGGCTGGAACTCTCTCCGATGTGCTTGTAGGGGTTTTTGTTTAATTGTGTATCTAGCACTTTGGAGCTGAGCTTGGTAGTGTACTATAAGTAATAATAAGTAAATTACCTACTAACCAGAGAATATGAGTGAGCTGGAGTAATTTTCACTAATTGTTGCTCCTTGGTTTTTGTTGCTTTAAATAAACGTTCTTGATTTCCTCTCAAATAATTGTAGATGACATTAACAATTTTAATTGACATGATAAAACTTTCTGCATTGATTTGAACATCTTGCAGCACCAGGGCCAGTGTTTCAGAAAGAATTAATAGGATTGGTAAGAATTAACCTCACATCATCAGCCTAAGCTGCTCTGCTTGTGTTCCAGCTGTGAAGCCTAGTCTCTTTTCCCATGTTTTTTTCCAACAAACCCTCCAGATACAAAGGAGGAGTGGACACCTTTTCTGATCTTGCATTTGAAAAAAAAATCTGTCAAGAGCATACCCCACAAAGTTGATGTGCTGTGCTTTTATTCTCCTGTATTTCTGAAAATCAGATTATCCATGCTGCTCCTGTATTAAGCTGGTTATCTGGTTTCCTCAAATAATCCCTATAAACTAAACCTGCAAGTATGTATTTATGTGTTTATTGTCACAAGTAAATACATTACTGCAAGTACTAAAGAGAAACACGTGAGTGCTGATGGGACATACAGAGCTCATACAGAGCTATTATTTTGCCTGTACAGCTTTACCTGTATACCCCTGAACTACTTTTCAGATAGCAAACCAATATTCTTTGTCATTGCCATTCTATACCTAGTTTACAGGCTTACATTTCAGTTGGCTTTACTCCCTCTCTTTTAACAGCCTCATCTTGACTATCTCCTTGATCTGTTTTTTTGGGTTGTTTTTTTTGTTTGTTTTCTTTTTTCCTGGTATTAAGGCATTTCATTTGCCCCAGGTAGAGCTTAATTCGTCTAACATTTTAAAAGAGCCTGTCACTTTCTTTATGCCTTCCAGACTTTGCATGTCTCTTACAAACTGATACTTTCTGGCCTCCAGCCCTCTTCTCCTACCTACTGCTAAGTTAATCAATTTTCCTAGGATGACAGCTTTCAGTATCCAAAAGTAATTTTTTTCATGTCCCTTTAACAGTAGTAGTTTAAAAACATAATTTCATTCCCTCTAATTTGATTGATTTTCATTATTATTTTTTCATTTTCTTCCTACTTTAGCCAGCAGAAAATTATGTCAAATCAACAGTTAAGGTGGCATGATCTGATACTGAGATTGGCTAAGGTTCAAGGTTTATATAAATTGGTACAGAATAAAAGGAAATCGGTTCTCTCCAATCATCAAAGAAGCCAGCTTGCATCATCTTTCTCAAAATGGTTTCATGGGAAGACAGATCACTTCTATATCTGCCATCTGATAATTTCTTTTTATTCTTTTTTTTTTTTTATTCCACACACAAAAAAGTATTTCAAAGCCAATGAGGGCATATATTTAAGTATTTAACATAAAAAATGTGCCTCTTAAGACTGTATATACACAGGCAATATTTTACACATATGCACTAGAGTAATTTTATCATATTGTTTAAATAATATATAGATGCATCTTGAAAGTTTCTATTTATAGTTTCTATTACAAATTTTTTCCTTACTTGGATTTTCTGTGTTTTCTTCTTTCTAAAGTAAAGATTATAATAATTTAACAGTAACTATATGCTTCATATTTTCTTTTCACAGAGCATCAAATTCTTTTTTGGTGTAAAATCAGGAGATGTGCTAAGGAACTTAGACATACCAGTGGGCATATTGAGACTTTCAAGACCACCTAATTTCCGCTAAAAACACTGAAATACCATAACACCGTTTTTTTTTTTTTTTTTTTCTGGCATTCATAGGGCCTGGAGACTTTGAAAACCTTGTCCCAGAATTATTAAACTATGTTACTTCCTTACATATTATATCAACAGTGCAAACACCAGGCACAGTTGTGAGGCTGCAGACAGGTATGCAACACTTGGAATTATGCCCTGGCCAGAAATTCAAAGTATGCTTTTCAAAAACTTTGAAGTATGTCCTGTCATGTATCCATCTTGCTACGGTAGCCTCTCAGCATGTTCATCCTACAACATACCACACTATCAACCTAGAACACCCACAGGTCCATGAAAGCTTTGCCTTCCTTCCCTTTGCATGGTTTCTTCTCCTTATCTGCCCTATCTCTTCAGCTGCTTCATCAAGCTCGCAGAGGAGATCAGTTCTCTGATCAGTGCTGCCAGCCCCAAACAAGTGTTCTCGTACTCACTTCACGTTGCCCTGCCCTCCCTTCAATTCTTAATGGTAGAGATGCGGGTAATTTCAAAGGTGCAACCAATGAGTTTTGCTACTGCAATAACAGATTTCTTCAGGGAGGTCAGAAATTTGGCAGTTCTCACACTGGGCAGGTCCTGTGTTTTTTCATTTGCTTTCTTGATAGTCTTTCCACCCAGCCTTACAAGCCAGTTAGAACAGGTAGAGATCAGCCCATTAAGCTTCACGTCTCTGTTCCCTGTGGTAGAAGTTCATGCGAAACTCTATGAACTTACCGACCCTCAAGCAATTCTGGGTTGCTAGAGGATTGTGTATCTAGGGCTGAGGCAGTTAACTACTTCAGTGTGAGTGTAGTTCTGCTGCCTACATCCATATATATCCTCACCATTTCTTCTTGCACAACATGTATGGACTAAGTATAGATATGATTTAGTGATACTTCACATATAAATGACATTCAGAGACTGTCTGATACAGAAAGCACTATGAAAGGTTACCATTTACTGTGTGCTCCACTTTTAGTAAAAGCCAGAGAAACATATTTTACTTACTGTCCAGCCAGATACAATACTAAGACATCCACATTCCTCTTGAAGCCACAGATCTTCAGCTGTTTTTCTACTGCCTGACAGTACACAGTACATTTGTCAGCATAAGATACTGCATAATTCATTACATTATAACATATACATATTCAGTGTCTAAATTAATACACATGCCTAAATTAATGTATGAATCACAGCACTTCGCAATAGCATAATCTAACACAGAGATATAGAGATATCAAACTGGCAGTTTCTATTTTAAATTAATAAAAATACACCAACAGTTATGTTACACTTTTTTTTTTTCCTTATAGAGACTCACAGTTCATAGCTATCAGATGAAAATGTATGTTGAGTGGAGAAGGGGCTTCTCAACTCTTGTCAGCCAAACCAGTACAGGTGATCAACAGGAAAACTGCTTACCTTGCAATACGTTTGCAAATTTATTTTATGCACGACTTTTTAAAATTATGCATCCAGAAAACTCTGCTTGTATATTTAATTTTGAAAAATGTAGACACAAATATGATTTTCAGAATATATTACTGATGTGCCGTAATTTGTAAAAGCAATCCTCATGAGTATTATGGATCTCAATTACTAGCAGCTGATAAAAAGCAAAATGTCTGATCAGAAAAAATGGTTCTGGTAAATGACTTATGCTCAAAATCATTAAGATCACTCTTGCTTACAACACAAAATTGATGTAAGTTTGCAAATACAAAATGGCTTGGAAGTACTGATGGGCATGCTCAGAGCAGCCTGTATTAGCCACCCAATGAGTCTGTGGAGTGTGTTCTGGGCTCACTGGACCAACGCAAAGTAACTTTGGGTGCCCTTGCAAGCACCCTGGACATGGGGTACTTCCCCAGTGGAGCAAGCACAGAGCTTGTGGGATTCATAGTGCGCACTAGCCATTTACTCAGCACAGCTGGTGGTGGGACAGGAACTCGATACAGCCAACAGCATGATCACAGCTGTCAGGTAAGGGAAAATCCTGGACAAATGTCTTACTAAATCTGCAGATGGAAAAAGAAAAGCTGTTCGGAGAAAGGCAGCTGTACGACATCCCCAGGAAGGGCAACGCCTGTCCCTGGGGACCGCAACGGGGAGCAGCTGCCAGGCGCGCAGATGGGAACCGCACACCTACTTCAAAAACAGAAACCCCAGACACTGCGTTCAACAGCCGTGCTTAAGCGAGAGGGCAGCGGCCCAAGACTGCTGTTCCTCAGGCTCCATTCCTTGAGCTCTCCCCATGCGCTCCCCGCCCCGAGCGCCCCCCTTCCCAGTCACGCCGCGGCCCTCAGCCACGCCGGCCAGTTATGTTACACTCTTCCCCGGGCCAGGCGCTTCCCCGCCGGGCTCCCCGGGCAGCCGGGTTGCGGCGCAGCGCTACTCGGTGCGAGTTG